>PVKU01004645.1:0-141539 GCA_004027475.1 Anoura caudifer | reverse complement strand
AAAAAAAAATAAAACAATTAAAAACTGTAAAATATTACAATGAACAATATCCGTGCAATGTTTACTACATGTCAGGTACTATGCTAAGTCCTTTGCGGGCATCTCATTCATTCTCACAATGATGCTACATATTGGGTGCTCCTTTCATGCATGTTTAACAGATGAAGCTGAAGCACAGAGAGCCAAGCTTCCCAAGGACACAGAGTCAGAGTCAAACTCAGGGCAAGAACACATGCAATCCACATGAGAGCCCATGTTCTTCCTCTTAATATTGTATCCCTCCCATGAAGAACATGATTGGCTTCTGCAGATGAAGCTGATGCAATATATTGTGATATTTAGCTATTGGTGGAGAGTAGGCAATACATCTAAAACCAGTACGTAGTTCTCCCAACTCATACTTAATTGCTAAAGACATAATAGCAATTTGGAAAAAAGGTGCCCAATCATTCAAAAAAGACTTTAAAGTTAGATAATTAGCTTCTGAAAAATCAAAAGCCAACAATGTAGAGAGCAAGGGTATGAAGAACATCCCAACTAGGACTATGGCAAAAACAACAAAACAAAACAAAACAAAATGAAACAACAACAAAAACAACCCAGCATTGATGGAAATGTAATAAAGGGCATAACAAGACAGGGTAGGAATATGTAAATTAGAAGACTTCCATCTGAACCCTGCCTCTACCTTAATCAATGTCATCTTAAAACATCCTTTTAACTGCTCCAAGCCACAGTTTCCTCTTCTGTAAAACAGAGATGATGATATTTGGCTTCATTTGATGTTCTGAAGACAGCACATGATGAGTGAAATGTGACATGCCCTTAAAAGTTCAGATGTGTGCTCTGGCTCTAAAAAGACTGGGTGCATAGTCGAGCATCTTAGTGTTGGTGGAATAACTCCTGGTCATTTTTCTTTTTTTACCATCTCCTAATAAGTTACCCATCTATTGTTTGCAAAATAAAATAAAAAAAATAGAAAATAGAACACTTATCAGACTTATCCTATAATGAATCTTTGATCTAACAGTCAGCTTGAAAGGACAGTGATGGCACATAGGAGAAGACAGAGTATTGTCATGGAGCTAGAAACTGGGACAAAATCCAGATTTTAAAGAGTATTCTAGAATTGCCAAGAGAGATAGTCGAGCACAAATACTACTAGTAACTATGTCTTAGCACAAACATGTAAATGCTTATTTGCGTTTGGCCACGAAATGCAACTGTTTGCTTATTGAAGTCTTTAGAGGCAGTCTTGGCTTTGTTTATTTACCAGTTTTGGTAGAGTAATATTATTGGGACAATTGCATACCCTCCTCAAATTTCAGCTTTGTCACCTATAAAACTGAAGCAGTAATATCTCTCACATAGGAATTTCTAATTTTTAAAAAAAGATCATACATATTATGTTAACACTGTACCTTCTCTTTAATAAGCATCTAGTAATCAATAATCACCACTGTTATGTAGAAACACTTTAGAAGCATAATGACTTATAACTTGACTCTCGACAGAAGCCAGGGTCTAATGGCAAGATTGTAGAGCTGGGGTCTCAGAGTCTCGGCTCTGCCACTAGACAGCTATGTAACAATTTTGGTACCACTTTACTCCTAACACAACTTCAGCATCTCTCAAGAAGGAAAGATCAGTGTTTTGCTTGGCCTACCTCAGTGTACAAGAGAGGTAAGAGTTGTAAAGTGCAATTCAAATTCGAGGTACAATCAGCAATAGAACATATGCATATTAGATGATTCAAAGTTATAGAGTTAAAAAGAAATTTCAAAATCACTTTCCACATCTTGTCTCCCTTGGCCCAGAGGACTCATCCCTCTCATCATCTCATATTTTAAGGCTCACTCGGGGCAGGTGCTACTTCTCCTAGAAGCCTTCCTTGCTCACTCGTCTCCCTTGTTCACCAATATCTTCCAGGTTCTAACAGGAGTGTCTCCTTTATTATTGCACAACGTTCTGTGTAAATCAACATATTATACAGTAATAGGACATAATAATTAATCTGTACATGTCTTCTCCAAGAGAGTATGAGCTCTCTGAGTGTAGGAACTACTGCATGGACACGTGGTATAGTGAATGTATAACTACCTGGGTTATGTGCCCAGATTCTATAGGTTTGATTTCTACCTCCACCATCTTCAGCAAGATACTATGTCAATTCTCTGTATCTCAGTTTCCCCATCCAAATATGGAGGTAAAAACAGTGTCTACCTCATAGGATTATAGTGAGGATTTGATAAATTACTAATGAATATAAAACTCCTGAAACAGTAGCTAAGATGTAGTGGACTGCTCATCAAAGTTTAGCTGTTATAATGTACTAAATATCTAACTGTTCCCAGAGACTGTTAAAGAATCTAGTGTATTATAGGGGAAAAAAAAAACCCCAAACTTGGCAAATGTTGACTCCCCCCAATGTAAAACCTCTTCAGCACAGGTATGAGCAGGGCAGGGGGAAGCACCCCTAAAAACCCCCAAACAAACAAACAAACAAAAAAAAACCCAAACACTTTTCCAGGCTACATATGAGTTTAAAACCAGATATTAAAAGAATGTGAAGACAGAAAGGAAATTTCACTGTACAGCCAAGAAAAAAAAAAAAAAAAAGACAGCTTCATTCATATGTAGCCACAGTGGTAGGAAAAGAACAGTGGTCATGGGCTTACAATACCTTAGGTGAGCACTCAGACCCTCTGAGATTTTAAGTTTGCACTGTGAAGAAGAGACATTCTATCTTCCTAGCAAAGCAGTTTTTAGGACTTGAAAAAATATAAATGAATGGCTTCTACTTTTAGCAGAACACAGTAGATTCTCAATGGCAATTATTACTGGTAAAATAATTAGTATGATAATAATTATTGGAGGATATGAATGGAATAGAGAAGGCAGAATAGGTAGTCTCTCTCTGTTAGGCCATTTTTTTTTTTTTTTCAGGAAATAAGGGAGATTGGACATGCTGTTTGAAGAGACTGCAAACCCTAGCAAAACATCCACCTTGGAACCATGAAATAATGTATCAGCCACATGACGGTTGTGAGCACAGTACCAGCTTGACTGTAGGGAAAATAAAAGAGAGAGACCCTGTACATCCTCAATTTAAATTGGATTGATTTTCAGATACAGCATCAAATTTTGTTTTCTCCACAGAACAAGCATGAAGCCTGTGGTATTAGATTTTGATTATCTCCTGAGGCTGTCATAGGACTCAAACTCTTTTAAAAAGTCCCATTTTCTCTTTAAAGACATAAGCATTAAACACATTTCAAAAAATAGAACTTTCCCTTTCAGTAAATATGGTCATAGAAAGCCATAACACTTCCCAATATTAAAAGAAAAGGGGTTAAACGTACAGGGTTAAGGGAACTTGACAGTGAATTAGTACTAAATCAGCTAGGCAGGCCCTCAGAAGGGCTGCGGCAGTTATTACAGGCTGTGTTTCAATAACACTTACGAACAAGATGGACGGGATTTCAAACAAAACACAGCCTTAGTCTAAGAAGACACAATGGATTATAAGACAGAATCAATTACCAATCTCCATCATATTCTTCATGGATTTCAGGCTCCTTATATTTGTCAGCCTTGTTAAATGAGCATTACTTCAAAATGTGTCCTCATTCTGCAAGTATTTTGGAAGTGAAACTTTAACTTACTCAGGCAGCAGAATGAAATATAGTACTCAAGTGTTTAAACCTGTATAAAAAGGCAGTTTCCACCAACTCTGAGCTCTCCTTCCTCTAATAATCTCTGCACAGCCCTTGCATAAATGGCCAAGACAGGATGTGCAAAATTATCAGAAATACTTCATAAAATTCTTAGAAGATGAAGCAACCCTGGATTTTCCAAAGGGACTCAATCATCATTTTCTCAGGAGTTTGCTAAGGCATAAATACAAATCAACAGGCTTTACTAAATTAAGAAATTAATTATTAAGTAACATTACTGGAAAAGAAATAATTCATACAGATGGAATATGGTATGTCCCAAAAATGTACAGGTAAAGTTTAAACTTAATCAAATTTGATCCAGAAGAAATGTACTTGGTAGAAGTAAGGGCCACAGAGAAAACTCACAATGATGGATGAGAATATCAATGAAATTGTTCTCATTGAGAGTGTTCTCAATGAGATTGTTCTCATGAGAAATGAGAGAACAGGAAAAATTAATTGATCCCATTGGAAATAACAAACAATATTAGGATATATTATAAATTAACTTCTGAGTTACACTGATGGACTAATTACACGTAATAGAAACATAGATAAATCCCCATGTACACGAAAAGAACCAACCCACCCACACCCTCAGGAAATATCTAAGTAAATAAATATCTCTACTTGAAGAGGTCATTCTAAGTTTTCTAATACTTGCTTATTTTAAACCGGGAGGTTTTATGTCAAATCTGGTCTTTAGATGTATTATGTGATCAGCACAGTGTTTAAGAAAAATTAAAACCCAAAACAAGAGTAACCACTTAAAAATCAGGAGTTTTCAGATTTAAAAAACAAACAAACAAACAAATAATGTTTGAAACCTAGTACTCTCTTGAAACATCTATTCTGGAATTCTTTAGTTTCTATGTCCACAGGCAAGATCTGGCTGATGGAGAGCATTGGTAGAGCATGCACCTGACAAACATCACTAAATTATGCAACACACCTGACCGCCATAAGCATTTGGGTTTATGAACCCTATTCTAAGCCCTTGAAAGGTTAGGGCACTAAGAGGTCTGGAGTCAGATCCAAAAAAACCTCTTCCTTTCACAGAAGACTGGCTGTGTAAGTTTAATTAAGGCAGGCACATTGTCAGATATCCAGAGTCCTGGTCTATAACTTAGTCCTTGACATTGTTAAGAAAATTAAAAGACATATAGTGTATGAAAATAACAAGCATATAGCCTGGCTCATAATAGATGCTCATGAAATAATAGCCATTATAATAACTGTTACTGAGAAACTGTAGCTGCTAATAGTCCTTAGAGAAACAAACACCCCTTCCTTGTGGATGGTGGAATGATGTTGCTGCTCAGTGATACATCTGTAACGCTGATGTGAGAGATGATTGTAAAATATTATCGCCTAGTCAGCCAGGGCCTCGTTCTCGGGAACTGGTGAATTGGAAGCATCCCTGTCTTGGAGCACTTGACCACAGTGAAGGTGCAGAGTGAAACTTCACTCGTCTCCATTTGTGCCCACTTAAACAAGTCACTGTCCCCAGAGAGACAACTCATTATGGATGCTGAGGTTACTCAGCTGCCACTAAACACCATGTCACACTTTGATAGCCCCCCTTTACAACAGTTTGTAAAGGGCTTTAACATATTTTTTTTTCCACTCACACAGTGTTCGAGAATGTAACTTACTACAAAAATATCCCTCTGGTTCTCTGTGATCGCCTAGTAACATATAGTGTTATAATGGTGAACACAGGGCTTGCAGTCACATCACTTACAAGTTGAAACTGCATGGCCAATCTATTTTTGAAAAAAAAGAACCCAAAGTACAAAAGTTAGATAAAATTTTTAAGTAGAGCTCGAAGTCAAATTTAAGAGCTGGGGGTTTTCAAAATATACTGTGACTTCTGATTTCTAACAAATCAATTATATCTCAAGGGCAACATAAAGTTGGCAAAATGAAATTCCTTTAGTTTGGATTTATTGCATGATATGTAAGCCTGTCCCTCTGATTATATATATATTTTACCTATGCAATGCACATAAATTTTGGATATTTCAGAATTTTCATGTATGTTATATAATCAATCATATACATTCAGAAACTGTGACTAACTCTGATCCCTAAAGAATGCTTGTAAATCCTAGTCTAGTTCTTCCATTTAACAGGGAAAGATTTATATATGATACATATATCCTCTAGTCTTGTTGGGCAGAAGTATGACTTTATAAATAAAAAAGCAAGAACATTTCTTTAATTTCCTTCTGCTTATAGGTCTTCAATGCTTCCTGGGAGGGTGAAAAACCCATCCAGAATAAGCTACCTCTAAAAAAAATGGACAAATAAACAATTAAAAGTAATAATCAAACATATTATTTTTATAGCAATATAAAATTATTATTTTCTTAATAATATAAAACAATTATTATTTTCTTAAATAATATAATAATACTTTGTTCTCAAGGAGGCTGCAAGAGAAAGAAATAAGTGTCTTACTATTTCTAATTGCTTTATAGAATAGTACAGCCAGAAATTCACGGGACAAGCGGTTATTATGAGAACTAGTATGAAATTATAGCTCTGTCATGTATTAAACTGCTCAGTTCTTCCCAAGTCACTGTTCCCTTCTTACCTTCCTCTTTGAGTCAAGAGGGTTGAACTACTGCATTTCTGTGGACCCTTCCAGGATTAGTCATGTATGAATCAACAATTCTACCATCGGTGCCAGATTCTTCCAGTAACTAGTCTTCCTAGCATCACTCTGGTTGTCTAATTCATCTGATGTTCCTAAATAACAAGAAGCGTGCACTTTACTTCCTTTGAAGTATATTTGTGCAAAGCCACTTACTCCACGTGAAGCAACCAGTCGCCCCACATATTCATCGCCTCTCCCTTTCATCCACACCTTCACGCATCCTGTAGGCCTGCCATTTACTCAAGAAAGATTAACTGAGCAATGACCATATATGAGGGTGTCAATAGAGATTTTGTAGGAGGCATTTTGTAAAATATAAGCTTACCTGAAATATATTTCTTATTCTTAGACAACATGGGGAAAACATTGCGGTTTCCTGGTAGGTAGAGATTTTTGAGGTCAGATTTCCCTGGATTTAATATCCAGTCCAATGCCAAACCCCAGTCTAGCCAATGTAAGATGACACTGATTATATCTGATTTACTTGCATCTAAATCCTTCTCACAAAAAGGGCTTCCCTCTCCCTCCAGGCAGCCACCTCTATGGCACAAGTCATCAGTCTCTCACTCACGTGTTACTGCCACAGCCTCCTGAGCTCTGTGTGCAACAACAATCTTTCCTTGCTTTTTAGCACAGTGGATTCTTTGTCTTGGCCCTCCTTCCCATAAGACATTGTATTCTGAAATATTACATTAAACTTGCATTTACTACTGGATGGGAGAGAATGATATTTAGAGAAAATTGTTTATGCCAATCATTTTGCTGGTGACCTATGCATATTACCCCACTGTATCCTGATGACAACCTTTCATGGCAGATATTATTATCCCCATTTGATGGATTAAAAAAAGTAAGATTCAGAAAGGATATAGACTTACATGCAAACTTATTCCAATCTTCTGGCTCTGAAATTTTGGTTTATTCAAAAATAGTTCATTTTATAAACTTAATTAAAAAAAAACTATAAAGAACTACTAACCTGTAGTTTTTGTATAGATGCAACAAAAATACATATTTTATAATGTAAAACGTTTCCAAATTTTTAAATTTCAGAGACATGCCTAATTTCTGCTATTCTTTTTAAAATAATGAAAGTAGCCCTGGCTGGTGTAACTCAGTGGACTGAACGCAGGCCTACAAACCAAAGGGTTGCTGGTTAGATTCCCAGTCAGGGCACATGCCTGGGTTGCAGGCCAGGCCCCGCAGTGGGGGACGCACAAGAGGCAACCACACATTGATGTTTCTCTCCTTCTCTTTCTCCTTCCCTTCCCCTTTCTCTAAAGATAAAAAAAATAAATAAAATCTTAAAAAAATAAAAATAAAATAACGAAAGTAGCTTAGATTTCTCCAATTATTACCTTTTTATAAGACTCGACACCAATAATTCTGAGACTGTGAACCAGTCTATATGCCTAAGAACTATCTCTTATGACAGCTTAAATTCATTTATGACTCACTGATTTAATACTTCCAAAGTGAACTACCATCCACCAGGTACACATATTGCTTTGTATTTCCAATTAATTGATTATTTATGACTGACATGTGGTCAATACTACTTCTCTTATTCAGTAATGACAAGATTAAAATTTGGAAATTAAGTACATTTCTCAGGTCACACTACGAGTAAATTTTAGAGCTACTGTGGTAGAATATCCTCAGGTACCAAGTTCTGACTTCCATGGCCCACTACAGTCTGAGATTCCCAGACTTCTTTCTCCTAACTTCTTTCTCACTTCTTTCTCAAAGTGACCCCTCCTCCTCACTGTAACAGGTCACACCAAAATTCCATCCTAACTCTCTCCACATTGTTTTTCACTTATGTCCCCACCCAGTATGTTACCCTGGTAACAGTGACAAAGCACTACAACTTTCCTAAGAACTTACTGCGTAGAGTAGTAATTTGCATGCATTATCTTATCTAATTCTCACAACAGTCCTCTCTGTTCTGTATCATTATCTCCACTTGCCAAGCAAGAAAACTGGGGGGATCGAGAAGTTAAATAATTTGCCAAAGTATAGAGTCAGAACAAGAGTTTGATTTTTAGACAAGAGGTTTGTCGAACTCTATTATTTAAAAAACCATCTGCTGTCTCATAAGGGAAAGCACAAACTTGAGTAAAAAATGGGGTGCGGCAGAAATAGTGTGATTTCTGATATTAACACGTATTCTCAAGGGAAGTGATATTTCCCTCAAGAAGACAAAAATTGGTTTGAGGAGGGTAAAAGAATCTTATATGTTACAATGACTTGTGGCCTTCCAACAGGCCTCAAGTACATAAACAGATAAATAGAATATCTGTAATATGAAAACATCATGATGGTGGTTATAGAAAAAAATGACATCTAAAAAGACTCCTGGGAAAAGACTATTAATGAAAACAACAAGTTCAGAAACACTGTACTAAACAAACAGAGGTCCGTATTTTAGCTATAAAATAATGTGTTCTAGGGGTCCTTGTGCAAAGAATATTAAACAGCAAAATGAGCCCTCTGGTCAACATCAGTTTCATAATGTGCTTATATTTTGTCATCAGGCGGATTACTATAATTATCTTTGATAAAAGCCAAAGACATAACATGAAAATATTTCCGAGGTGAGATTTTTTGGCTCACTATGGGAATATGCTCCAGGTGGGTTGTTTTCTAATAATAGAAGTTAAAATAAGCACAGGACAATGGATAGAAGGAGAGGTGAACTACTGGGTTGGCCAAAAAAGCTCATTTAGTTTTTTTCCTATGATGGCTCTAGTAGCGCTTAGTTGTCTGTAACTTCATTTGAAACAACTTTGCTAGATTGTATTGTGGTAACTGTCATATCAGTGTGCATTCAAAAAAACATCAAAATTGGTGAATTTTTGTACAGTTATTTCAATATTGAAGATGGAAGAAGATATGCAGCATCTTTGGTGTATTATGCTTCATTATTTTAAGAAAGGTAAAAATGTGACTGAAACACACAAAAAATGATTTTTGCAGTTAATGGAGAAGGTGTTGAGACTGATCAAACATGTCAAAAGTGGTTTGTGAAGTTTCTTGTCACTATTGACGTTCGGACAAATAATTCTCTGCTGTGGGTCTGTCTCATGCATTGGAAGATGTTTAGCAGCACCCCTGGCCTCTACCCACTAGAAGCCAATAGCAGGAGGTAGCTGACATACTCAAAATATCCAGATCAATAATGTTATTGGTGAAAACACAAAAAATGTGTCTTTTATTTTACAGAAAAAAAAAACTATATGGACTTTTTAGCCAATCAATATATGATCATTAGCTTTATTTTAATCACATATTTGTTATTCCAAGTCAGGATTTTAGCAGGAAGAGAGTTTGAGGATGCTATTGGTGAGATATCTGGATCTAGATATCTGTCATCTGCATCAGGCATTTTAACACATGAAGGGTATTCTAATATAGAGTTGAGACCACTGATACATTCACTAAACAGATATAAAACTTCTACTGTGGGATGGTAACTGCTTCCCACATGAGCAACGAAAAGACAAAGAGAGTACAGTCTGTTGAAGCTCAGGGTCTCATGCACTACTTCGGGAAAACTAGTGATGGAAGCTTCATAACAGAGCTCTCAAACATACCACTCCCACTGTCCTGAAGCCATCTCCACACCTAACCTCTTCTCCAATGAATTTCTTTTCATTTTTAAGGACTCAATTTTTAAAAAAAAGTCAGCTCCATGGGAAGCTATTGTGTAACTCCTCCAGCCAAGTCTAAGGTAAAAGCCCCTGTAATTCTGCGTGTAACACACACCACGTTTGTATTTATTTGTTTAGTGTCGATTTCCTCGATGATCTCTAGGCTATGAGGACAGAACCTATTCTTACTCATCTTGGAATCAGTACATGACTGGCTTATTATAAGACTTAAAAACATCATTTGATAATTGTGCTGTTGCATGGTTGACAGCAAAGCAGAGCCTGTTATAAACAGTTTTTGAACACCATCCAAGCATCAAACACTCTGGAGTGTTATGCACTCCAGAGACAAAGCAGTCAAAGATTGGTATTTTGTTCCTAAGGACATGATAGCTCAGTTCAAATTATGGCCAGATACAAAGAGAAAGAGTCTCTCCAAGAAAGTGGATTATTTGTGTAATAAGTCAAAGTGTGTTATAATGGCCAGTGTCACATCTCAGTTGAATAATAAGCTGCTACATAATGTAATCACTGAGTTTTCCATTTTACAAATGAACAGTCTGAGGCTGAGCCAGAATGTGTTTCCCACCCAGACCACACGGGGCAGACAGCATTCAAGGTGTCAGTCAAGGGCTTCCAGCTTCATGATTTACCTAGGAAGTGCCTTGTCTCAAAACCAAAGTGCGAAGGTTATTGTGCAGACACAAGGGTTTTTGAACCTGGGGAGAAAGTGCATCTGTCACTGAATTTGTGGAGTTTTCCTGCATGAAAGGCATTCATTTAAAATATGTCTTAGGATGTCAACAGGTACTATATAATTGATCAAGCATTTTGGGAGTGAAGTGACTAGACATCATTTCAAAGGAAGGCTTAGCATCAGAGAATTACCATTCTTTGGCTTCTCTTGACAAGGGGTATAAATCAGCAAGTGGATGCACCCATCTTGCTCGGGGAAATTGCAGCTTTATAAATAAAAACACTAACCCACACTGCTGCTGACCTGCCTTTGCTGCCAGCTCAAGATTTAAGCTCCTCACCCATATGCCCTGGGTCACTATCCTATTGCAAGATGTCAAATATGTTTTATTCTTTTAAATGAAATGTTAATATGCATTATAAAACAGTAACAAAAACAGAAACTCACAAGTGCCTATGCGTTTTAGAGCATTTGGAAAACTACAGAGATATATAAAGACAAATTAAGGTCTTTCATAATCTTGCTACGCATAGAAAAGATCCATTAATATTTTAGAATATTTCTTCCAGTCTATTTCTTCTATATGTATTTTTTATAATTTTGATGATAGAATGCATAACTTGTATTTTGACTTTTTACTTAGTAATAGCTATAATTTTCATTTGCTATTATAAAATAATTTTACAAAAAACGAACTGGATATATCCCATCATATGGGAAATTGTTGTTTATTTAACCCATTTTCTATTTAGAAACATATTGGCATGTTCTCATTTTTACTCTTTTAATTAATACAGTGATGACTAGAGCTGCTTTCCTTTTGTTCTGGATTTATTTCCTACATTCCTTCAATAAACAAATATAGAACCTGTATCATAAACATGGGTATGTTAGGCATTGCAGATATAATGAGAATCAAAAAGCCATGCTAATGTTTATATGAAGTTTATATTTTGTGTTGGATATCAACCAGTGAACATTCTATGAAAGTATGAAAATAGAAATGCAGGAGACTTTCCGAAATGCAAAGAAGGGCAACTAAGTCAGGAGTGTAGTTAAGGATAAGTCTTCTGGAGTAAGTGGTATTGAAAGACAAGAACTTACATTAACTTGGGAAGGAAAGACTAGTTTAGGCAGCTAGGATGGTTGCCACACGGCCCCTTTGCGAATCTGAAAGATGTTTATCTGCTATGCTAGAATTCAAGGTGAGATATGAGAGTGATAGGGCAAGAAATTAACAAATGCAGGATCATAAGGGTAAGGGAAAGATTTTTTGAGATACTGACATTCACTCTGCGGGTGATGTGGAATGACTGAGCTTTTCCAGCTGAGAAAGCAATACTATGAGTTTTCTGCAAGGAAAAATCCTAGGAACTGAATTACTGGGACAAAAATGATGCTTTTTAGATTTTTAAAATACTTTGAATTTTTTTTCAGAAGGACATACTTCCTATCATTAGTATTGTATGAGAAGGCCCTTCTGTTGTTGGGTCTAACAACATCTCCCACTTGTTGAAACCTGTTTATGTTCTAGGTACTTCTTCACATGCATGCCCATAGTGAAGTCTTCCAGTGTTCGTTTAGGATTGAGTATACTGTTCCCATTTAACAGGATTTCCTAAAGTGGCAAAGAAATAATGATTTTCTCACAGTCATAGAAGGAAAAAAAATGACTGGACTGAGATTCAAACTTAAACAAGTCTGAGTTTCAGAACCCACTCTCTCTCTTAATATGCTTCAACACCTCTCAACTTATTTTAGATACACATGATCCTCGTGGATATGATGCCAATGTCCACTATGTTGCCTAGGTTTTATTATATAAAGTAAACACTTTACGGAATTTTCTGGAATTTGACTTCTCTTAGGGAAGCTATTTAAGAAAGAAGAATAGCAAAGGTGAGATGATGGAAGACAGGTTTAGTTACAGGTAGGTGGTTTATTTACTCAATACTCTTCATCCCCTCTGTTATCACTACAGAACAATCTATCACCTTCGGATTCCTGTTAGCAATAGATCAGGTGCTGTGGTCTTGTAAAGCTCCTCCTGACCTCAGGACATAATAAAATAAATAACCTAAGCTTGGAAGAAGGCTTCCTTTTCAATGACATCAGGTTGAAATAATAGAGAGCCCTTTGTCTTTGTAGGCTATGTATGGAAGAGTATATCATTGCATGCTGGTAGGCTTCCTACAACACAGCACAATATGATGCTACCTTATCACTGCTAATCTCAATCAAGAGAGGCTAAGGCAGTCTTGAAGGGTGAAGCCAGCCATGACTTCAATATTTGCAAATAATCCTTTTCTTCTCAGTTTAATTGCAATTTGTGCATTAAAACTAGTCCACTGGGAATTCAGAAATAAGTTTTATACGGAAGATAGAAAGGTGTTGTAAAATGTATAGAAATATTTCCCAAGGTGGATATTAAAAAGGAACAATGATATATAGGTCCATTGAATGAGGCAAGAATGCTTCTCCCTCTTACCAGATATGTGATTTTTGATAACTTAGTCTCTTTAAATGTCAGTTTCTTTCTTTGTCCAATTATGATGATAATAATACCCACTGTGATTGTAAGGAGTTAAGTGACATAATATATCAGATGTATCTAGCATGACAGCTAAGAGAAGAAAAAGAGATCCCAGCTTAACAAAAGGGAAGGATTTTAAAAATAAGATTTTAAGTTATTGAAATATATTCAGTTATGTCTGTAAGCTACTTTTTATTTTTTAATTATTTATTCAGTTATTGAAAATATAGCTTTAAATTTTATTTTATGGAACTGAGAAAACCACCCTGATGAAATAGTGTAAGAAAAACCAACAAACTAAAACAACAAATAAACTCCTCTGTATTTGCTAGCATCAAAAGCCCTGAATTTGGGTCTAGGTTTCTACCACTCTGGGATTTTATAAAAGTCATAAGACCTCTTGAGCCTCAGTTCTCTCATCAACTTGGGTCTCTTAGGACTTAGTAGATCCCTCACAGAGCTTTCATGATATTAACTAACACTTTCCAGGTAGATTGTTTTTTGATCTTTTATTTCCTTTCAGACCTTTTCTGACTGGGAGTTTAATGTAGGCAAAGGGAAGGGACATGGCTATATCCTCAATTCTAAGGGGACAAGAGAGAAAGAGATCAGGGAGCAAGGTAAGCTTCCCTGGCACATAGGGGACAGGCAAGCCCTTTAGGCTAGCAATTTAGTCAGGCCTCAGGGTTGATTTCGCACACTGACAATGGCCACAGATGTAGTTCATGGACCAAAAGGAAGCTCACAGAGGCATGGAGGTGACTGTGTCTACTAAGAGTATAACTATCTGTGAGGCATCAGGTTTCCTCCTGAGATGGTGACTCAGGACATAGCCAACACAGCTACAAACTTCATGGAACATTAGTTTTGGAAGTCACTGTTGAGGTCACGTAACCCATCTATCTCACTGAGACACTTACGAGGCTGGATCCAGAACTCCTGTGTTTAAGCTCAGAACACCTGCTACCATCCCCTCTTAAGCAGTAGCTCTTGAGTCCTTTAGGTGACACCTCCCAAGACAGGTATATAAGTTTAACCAAATGAAATGAGAGAACATGCTTTTTGCTGGATCTTGCTTCTTCATTAACTCTGTCCATCTCCCTGCAGGCCTGGTAATTCCTGCTGTTTGAGTCCCTGACTATATAGTTCTCTTGCCTTTGGTGTCTACTGAGTTTCCATAGTTTTCAAAACTTCTATGCTCACCTCAGTGATGAAAACTCCTATTCAAGATATGACACACATGAGGCAACTGAAAACCCCCAAATTAAGGAAAATCTTTTATTCATGCTCTGGACATGAAACATATAGGCTGCATTTTCCTATTAAAATAATTGAAGATGACACAATTATGTATGTTTAATTCCCTTTACAGAGAAATATCCTTGGCATATGCATTATTATTGATAGTTATTATCTCCTCCACTCATCCTTAGAGAGCTGAGGATGAAGAGGAGATTTAACTTAAAAAACAACAGCAAACAACTTCAACTTATTGAACCATCTTTGAAAATGTTATTATACTTGATAACCATATCTACCATAGCATGTGAGAGGAACTCCAGCCCTCAGAATCCTCCTGTCTGCCGCAGATGGTAAATAAATTGTCCCAGACACAAACTTGTTATTCCAGTGGGAAAGGGGGTGGCGATTCCTTTCGGTGGAGAACGCCCCAAGCCCTTCTCCCAAATGGTTTTTATTGGGAATGATATTTGGTGTATAAATGCATAGCTCATCAATCAATGTCAAAAGGCTATAGTCATACAAAAACAGGTATTACCTATAGATAACAATTGAAGGAACACAGAGATTTGTCATAGGTCAGGGTCTGTTAGTCACGCTGACTTCAGAGGGTCTTTAAGATGTGTTTTATGACATAAGGAGTTTACCCCTTATGCCTTGAAATTAAACATCCAGTTTAAGTCACCAGGGCTATACAAAACAAAGCAGAGCAAGCTTCAAAGGATACAATGTACATTTCAGGCCTGATTCCTATGGGAACCCTGGGTGTTAGAGTTGAATCATGCTTGCCACCTGCGTTTTTAGCTGGTTTTCCAGGGAAACATACTAGCCTCTTTCAGGGCTTGCTCTTGTGGGGTTCCGGAAACCACACAGAATGATCCCCAGCCTCTCCCCCTTTTTTGTTTGTTATGGCAGCATAACCAAAGGCACTGGTGCAGCTGTAATCAACAGGGTTATGCTAGGCAGAGCAGGCTTCAAAGAACATAATGTACTTTCTTTCTCAGGCCAGATTTGTTCCAAGGAGCCGCTTGTTCCAGTACAAGGCCTCAGCTGCCTCTGGCATTGTTTTCAGGCTGAGTCAGGTGAGGGGAGCAAAGCAGCCAAGAGATTAGAAAACTTTTTACAGATAGAATGAGGACTCAGGCTATGACAAAGTCAAGGGGTGAGGGTCTTTCTGCCCCTTCTCTGTAGACCCCGAAGTCATTTTCTGATGGCCTTTTGTGATAGTGCCTGTCTTAGGTTGTTCCTCCCTTGGGGAATCTTATCCGTCATTGGCTAACCAGTCATTTGCTGGTGCCAAGCAGGGGGAAGCACAGCTCCTACCAGGAGGATAGGTCCTGTCTCCTTAGTGGCTCATTGCCCCAAGCACTTTTCACTCAGCCCTAGCCCTGGGACTCTTTTGTCTGTTAATGAGGCTATAGTCCCTGAAACCAGGCAGGATGCCTCCCAACAACTGCACAATCAAAAGAATACCATCACTTTTTGTTACCATTATGACAGTTATCAATACGCTGTGATCAATGAGGCTAATTTACCTTGCACTTATTTCCACAAATAGTTTTTTTAAGACAGCAATACTCATTTATTTATGTAATGTCTATGATGGTTTTCATACTGCAATGGCAGAACTGAGAAATTGCCACAGAGATCAAATGGCTTAGAAAGGCAAATTATCTGGCTTTTTAAAGATGATGTTTGCCTTTTTATTTTAATACTGTTTTCTTTAGCCATGCAGAAGCTTTTTATTTTGATGAGATCCCATTTGTTTATTCTTTCCTTTATGTCCCTTGCTTTAGGGGACATATCAGTAAAAATGTTGCTGCATGAAATGTCTGAGATTTTTCTGCCTATGTTCTCTAGGACTTTAATGGTGTGACGGCTTATATTTAAATCTTTTATCCACCTTGAATTTATTTTTGTGTATGGTATAAGTTGGTGTTCAAGTTTCATTTTTTTGCATGTAGCTGTCCAGTTCTCCCAACACCACTTGTTGAAGAGGCTACTTTTACTCCATTTTATGTTGCTGCCCCCTTTGTCAAATATTAATTGGCCATAGAGACTTGGGTTTATTTCTGGGCTCTCTGTTCTGTTCCATTGGTCCATGTACCTGTTTTTATGCCAGTACCAGGCTGTTTTGATTATAGTGGCCTTGTAATACAGTTTGGTGTCAGGTATTGTGAGCCCTCCTACTTTGCTCTTCTTTTTCAAAATTGCAGCGGCAGTAGTTCATAGCAGCACAATTTACAATAGCCAAGTGCTGGAAGCAACCTAGATGCCCATCAGTAAATGAATGGATCAAAAAACTATGGTACATTCATACAATGGAATTCTATGCAGCAGAAAGAAAGAAGGAGTTCCTAGCCTTTGCAACAGCATGGATGGAACTGGAGAGCATTATGCTAAGTGAAATAAGCCAGGTGGTAAAAGACACACACCATATGGTCTCACCTTTAACAGGAACCTAATCAATAAAACAAAGAAACAAGCAAAATATAACCAAAGACAGTGAAATAGAGAACAGGCTGACAATGACCAGTACAAATGACCAGGGGGGAGAGAGGAGGGGATTTCAGGGGAAAAGGGGAAGGGATTGCAGGAACAAGTATAAAGGACACATGGACAAAAACAAAGGGGGGTGGAAACAGGAGGGAGGTGGGGAGGGCTGGGGGGTGGGCTGGGATGGGAGTAAAAGGCAGAAAACTGTACTTGAACAACAATTCAAAGAAAAACAAATAAAGATCATGTTTGCCAAATCCTGCACTATAGTAACTAGAACACATAGGATTCAAATTTTGGCAGTGTGTCCAACTGTGACTTGTTAATAAAACTGATTTCTGTTATATTTCTAAGACATTAGGAATTTAATAAGTTTATCAAAAACAATGTAACATATTTTCTGCTCTAGGTAATTGACTTACTATAACTCTTACCTAATTTGACAATTTCCAGAGTCATAGAACACAATTAAAGAACAAAACACTTTAATTCTGAAACAGAACTGAATGCTTGATTATTCAGAGATTATTTTAATGTCATTGTGACAAATACTGATTTTCACTGTCCTACTCATACACTGAAGGACCTAGCAATATGAAATGAGTAGATAGTGTAAAATAACTGTGGTGACACCAACATGACCTTTGAATGTAGTTCATCTGGTATATGGAATTGTAGCTCTACAAGTATTTATTTAATTAGAGTTTAACAGTTTGTTTATTTCTTTGTCTTTCTCATGTAACTGAATAACTCAAGAAGAGAGACTACTTTGTCTTTGTTTTGGTCTTAGTTTCAGCTGCCTCAACATCTAGTACAGTGTCTGACAGTAGTTTCTCAGTTAATATTTAGTGAACTGAATAAGTAGAGTTTACCAAATATAACTGATACTACTCATTGGCTAACCTCATAAGCCTAAAGAATGAAAAAATGAATCCTTTACCAACATTCCTGTGACTAGGATGGGCCATGTGACACCATTGAGTTAATGTCATATAAGTGGTATCGGTTGGGAAGTTTCCGGGAATCTTCTGTTGATCTGTTAACAGAGACAGATACAGCTGGAAGTCCCTCATTGCTTTCTTGACTTTAACACAGAAATGATGCTGTTGCTGGGGAAGCTAGCTTATCATCATGAGATAGTTAAGTAATGTGTTACGAATAGTAGAGTAGAAAGAAATAAAAAGGTTTCTGGGCCTTTAATGGAGTTCCTGAACCCAGCTGGTTAGGAAGTCTATCCAGATTTCTTGTTATATTTAAAAAAAATCCCTGTTTGTTTAAACCTTTGTTAGTTTGAATACCTTTTAGTCAAAAAATACTAAATTGTTTTAACAATCTTATGGCAAGATTATGAACATACAGTCAACTAGTTATATAACTCATGAAAACAATTCATATTAGAAATCTTGCTCTGGCTGGTGTGGCTCAGTGGATTGAGTGCCAGCCTGCAAACCAAAGGGCTGCTGGTTTGATTCCCAGTTGGGGCACATGCCTGGGTTGCAGGCCAGGTCCCCAGTGCGGGGCACACAAGAGGCAACTACACATTGATGTTTCTCTCCCTCTCTTTCTCCCTCTCTTTCCCTCTCTCTAAAAATAAATAAATAAAATCTTTAAAAAAAACCCCATGGGGTAGCCAGTGACAATGCCATTTGTCATTAACTAAAAAGACTTATTCTAGCAGGATATCTTTTAAAAAAATTATTTTTACAGCTTATTGAGGAATAATTGACAGATATAATTGTACATATTGACAATGTGATGATTGTATATACTTATACATGGTGAAATGATGAACACAGTCTAGTTAATTAACACATCTATTGCTTTAAATAATTATGTGTGTGTGTATGAGTGGTAAGAATGCTTAAGATCTACTCTCAGCAAATTTCCCATACACAATACAGTATTATTAACTATAAGTGCCATGCTGTATATTAAACCTTTGGAACTTCTTAATTGTATAACTGAAAACTTGTATCCCTTGGCCAATATCTTGAAAGAAGATAATAAAGAAAAATAAGATTTAAAAATAATCCCCACCTGAGGGTATGTTTATTGCTTTTAGAGAGAGAGGAAGGGAAAGACAGAGAGAGCAACATCAATGTGAGAAAGAAAAATCAATCAGTTCCTGCCCATCTACACTCTGACCAACCTAGGTATGTGCCCTGATGGGGTTTGAACCCTCAAACTTTTTGGCGTATGGAATTTTGCTCCAACCAACTTAGCCACCCAGCCAAGGGAAAAAAAATAAGATTTTTGGTCATCTACCACATTTCATAGAGTCCATTTGGTTCTCTGTACTTTATACCTATGATATCTACACAATGACACTTTAAGGTGGTATCATTTTCTTATATTGCAGATGAAGAACTTGAATTAATAGAAGTTAACAAATTTGTTTAAAGCTATCCACTTAGAGAACAACAAAGGTACAATTCAAAACAAATTGTGTATGCCTCTAAAACTGGTTTTCAAATATCATGCTGTTTTTCAAAGAAATGAGTTTTGTTCATTCATAGATTGTCCACAAACTATTAAAGAGGCAAATCTAAATAAAACATTCTCTGGGAGAAAAAAAAAAAACAATTTCTTCTTCAGATATCAAATATTGGCATGTTAATCCAAGACACTAATTTCAACCATTGAGTCTCCCTGATTTGAGTGATGTTATTTAAAAAATGCATTTTTTGTTTGTGGTTTCTAAAAGGGATTGTATAACCAGTGAGTCATCAGGACAAATAAAACATCAGCTTTACTGAAACATCAGCTTTACTGAAAAATCAGCTATAACGAAACATAGAAGACAGAGAGCCTTGCATATGTATAATACCTTCTTGTCTTATACAAAGACAATGGAACCATCAGGTATGCCATGCTCAAATTCAGCATTGATGCTGCTGTGGAATGAATGTCTCCTCAAAATGTGTATGTTGAAGCTCTAACCCCTAACGTGACAGTATTTGGTGATAGAGTCCTTGAGAGATAATTAGACTTAGATGAAGTCATCAGAATGAATTTCCATGATGGAATTAGTGACATGAAAAGGAGAGACAGCAGGAAGACTGTCTTCTCTTGCTCTCTCCTTACCATGTGAGGACGCAGCAAGAAGGCAGCCATCTGCCAGGCAGGAAGAGAGCTTTCACCAGGAACCAACCACTTTGGCGCCTTTATCTTAGACTTTTAACCTCCAGAACTGTGAGAAAATAAATTTCAGTTGTTTAAGCTACCCAGTCTATGGTATTTTGTTATGTGAGCCAGAACTGACTAAGACATATATCCTATAAGATTGGCAGATATATCTCTTCTACTCCCTTCTTTCAGCAAACAGAACAGAGGAAGGAGGAAACAGAATCACCGTATGTATTCTTAACCCTACCACAGCCACTATTGGAAGACCTATTTGAACCCAAAGGGTGATTTGGGGGTGGGGAGCAAACCAAACAAAATGTTGTATATATATTGACTGGTATAACCTTCCTCCAAAGCAGTACACATTTTCCTCATGTCTGTTTATTGTCACCTTTATCTCCTCACTTCAGCTTGTCAGCAAGTGGTGTACCAGGATTTATCTAGTTGAAGCTCAAAGCTTTAGTGGCATTATCATTCACCAGCAGCTCTGGGTTTCTCTCAGCAACAGAGAAGGAAATATCTTTTAATTGCAAAATACAGGGTCCAGCAGAAATAAGGCCTGCTTGAGTGTGGTTGGTAGGGTAACAATATAGATATAATAATTTATAGTTTTAATTTGAATACTTCACCTAAAATGTCATATGGGGTGCTTGAGTGTGATATTATTATGTTACAGAATTACATGCTTATGATTTTGTAACAAAAAGGGGCATTATTTGCACCAGAACCTGCATATCATGTTTAACCTCCACTTAAAAAAAAAGATGGTAGAAGAAAAAAAATTAAAAAAGGTCTTTTTATTTTATAAATCAGAACTCTGCCTTTATATTGGAAATTGGATATAAGAATTTTTTCCAATATCTATTCTTTCCCCTTTAGGATTCTAAAAAAACAAACAGACAAAAAGTGATTGGACTGTAATTAACAAAGGGTGGTGAAACAATCTTAAATCTTCAAAAAGGATAAAATTGGGATACTTATAGTTGCTTGTTACAGTGGGTGTTAAGGGATAATTAAAACTCAACTGAATTTTCTTCATAATGGTAAGGATTTCTAAGAATGAGATTCTGGACCCTAGAATCCTATCTTCAATATGGTCAGGTAGATATCATTGTTACTCATATTTTAAAAATAAAGTGAAGCCAGAGAAGCTTGTGTTATTTGGCCATGGTCACATCCCTTAGCACCTAATGTGTTCAGGCTATAACCGATGACTTCGGGCTACAGTTCTAGCGCTCTATCCAATTTCCCGCATTGTCTAGTCGCAGTGGTTTTGCTGGTGGTGGTGGGAGTAGCAGCGAAACAATGACAGGCAGTGTTTTAGCTCCTATACAATGCAGAGCTTCTCTATGAGACCCCCCTAGCTATAAAGAAGGGATGAAGAGAGTTCTAAGCATGTCCAAATATATATTTAGTAAAAATGCAAGAGCCAGACTCCAACTCAGTCCAATATTATTTTTGAACTTGTAATTTGGCAAACTCACTTTGCTCTTACAGTGGCTCATATTGAATAAAAACCTCTCAGTATCCAAAAGAGTCCTGGAAATGATCTTTCTTAAACACTTGTTTAGTGTCCACATGTCCTCCATCAATTGCTCATTCTAGCCTCCACCTAAAGATGTTTGGGGACAGAGAACTCCCTTTGCTTATTCAGTCTTTGGTCAGCTCTGGCTGATGTTTTTTTCCTGGGTATATATGTTCTGCAGTCAGTTGCCTGAAATCACATACTGGTTCTATCAATTACTAATTTGTTATTTTAGGCAAAATTATTGGCCTCCATATGTTTCAGCTTCTTCATTAGTGAAATGGAAATAATATTACTGAGTATTGTTTTGTGAATTAAATGATTAAATACATGAATAGTACTTAGAACACTGGGTACTATATAATGTGTTCAATAATGGCTAATGTATATCATATAAACATACATAATTTTTACTGTATTAATCAATTAATAAAGTTTGGCTAGCAGAAATAGCAGTATCATTAATAAAACTGTAGTAGTGATTATAGACTGCTTTCTTTGTAGTTATAACCATGGTTGTTGTCAGTTCTACTATACTGGGCCTATAAATGCAAGTTCATTTGACAGTTTTTCAATATATGATCCCAGAAAAAAAATCTGTCTTCTTTTGGAAGCCAGTGCCAGTCCAGATCACTTTCCAGCACCACAACTGGACATAGGCCCAACACTAGAATGCGGATCAAATCCTGGTTCTCAGCTCAGGATCCCTCCCTGTACACCTGGTCTCTTGAACTTTGTATGTCCCTTGCTCAATTACTTTCAGCGCATTAAACCAAATTTCTTCCTTGGTACTGTCTTTAATACTTTCCAAAATTGCAAGTAAAATGAATGTATTTCATAGCATTATATAACCCAAATTTGGTACTTTCTTCATATTATGAATCCTTTTCATTGAAAAGTACGAAAATTCATTTTGTAGTGGCCCAAGACAAGAAAAAGATGATCCTATTAAACATTATATGTTACACTCTCTATAATTTGGATGACTAGGTAAACTTACTAAATATAATACTACTGCCATGCTAACATGAGTATACATTGAACCGTATTTTTTTTCCCTGTGAGTATGGCAAACTAATGACAGTGTTGTCACACAATCTGCAACAGGAATATCTAATTATCCTTCACATAGCCATAAAAAAACCCCCCACAAAAAAAAAAAAACAGAATACTTAGTGCTGATTGAAAAATAGGGGGATTCCATTTTTCAGAAATGCATTCCACATTGCAGAGATTAGCCCTTCCGGAGATGTCTCCTTTTACCAAACTGCTTTCTATGAACAGCTTGTGAGACACTTCCAAGTATAAGATGCGTAGTGCTTGTCAACCTCCATGCACACAGGAACTTTGAATGTATTGTTCAATGCCATATTCCCAGGAGCTAGAGCAGTAGATGGTACATGACAGGTGGATCAATAAGTATACGTTCAAAGAATCAAGAAGTGAGCGTCACTTCACAGGGCTCTCCTCTCACAGATCTCTTCTTTTCTTTAGGTGTTGCACCTTCCAGCCTTAACCTCTCCAGTGGCTTTTTGTCATCCCCCTATAACGTTGCATAAAAGCTTGCTCTCAGAGTTCCCATGCACAATGAAATAGAAAGGTATGGCAACAGTTTAATGTGTCATATGTATTTGATAATCTAATAATCATTTCTGACTGTTAATCCACAGTGAGTGCAAGCGGAATGAGAACATGCATTATTTTGTCATGTCTTACTTCTCTACATATGCTTCATCTTTCCTTGTTTGTGCAATCTGTTCTAGTCAAATTAAACTTGTTTCCGCATCCAGATTACCTTACACAATCTCTCATTTCCAGGACTTTGTGTCCTCTGAGACCTGTATTTTCCCTTTCATCTGCCCTCAACCTTTAACGTCTTCTCTGATAGCCCTCAAATATGTTAGCTGTTTCTCCCTACATATTTAAATACTTACTGCACTTAAAGCACCTGTTTTTTTCTTTCTATATCAATTCCCAGTCTCCCTAGAATCTAAATTCCATGAAGGAATTGACTGTGTCTCTCTGTTTTCTAATTCCCAAAGTAAATAAATGAATATAGCTACATAGAGGATCAGCAAATCAATATATGTTGAAAATAGAGTACTGGAAAAAATCTGCTTAGTGCCCTAGTTTTACAGATGAGGAAATCATGGCTCACAGAGATATAACGACCTCCTCAAGGTCTCAAAGCCATTTGGTGGCAGAACTGGAATGACCACTCTGGGGCTCTTATTGCTCACCTAGCGACCTTCCTTTCCCACAATATTACTCTTTCCCAACCTAGCTCGATTTTCTTAGCAGCCAACAACCTACATTAGAATGTTAAAGCTCTAATGGTGGCAAAATTTAAGCACCAGCCAAAAAGTAGAAGCCACAGGTCTTTTCCAGTACCCACTCCCTAAAGTGTATGATGTAAGAAATCGGCCAGAAATTCCTTGCTCTTGAATTTGTTTCTACGCTTATACTTTAAAGTATCTGAAGAGACTACTCAAGATAACTATAGTTAAAAGCCTACTCTGTGCCCCTCCCCATTCTACAAACTATATACATCAGCCTACATGATTATCACACAACCCAGTAGAAATGGTTTATTATTCTCATTTTATGGCTGAGAAAACTGAGATTAAGTTGAGTAATTTACCCAAGTACATACATCTTAATAAACAGAGGATGGTAGTAGAAATACTACCTGTCTTTATAAAGTACAAACTTTCATGTGTTTTGTTTTGCTTTTGTTTTTAATTATGCCAACAAATTACAGTACCTCTTGTTGTTGTATAATAGCTCTCATTCTAGGAGCTGAGTTTTTCTTAATTCTTGAACATTGTAAAAAGTTATGAGCAAGAGGAAAACTCAGAAAACTTTCCTTATTGGTTATTTTTAAAAATCATTAGGTGTGAGCATGTTGGTGGGAAAGGGGAGTCTCAAATACTGTATTTATTTTTGAATTATGAATTGGCAAGTTTTTGTGTTGTCATTTAAATTTCAATCTGGACTTCTGTGAGCAAGAATGTTGTCAACCCACTTTAGGCTGCAAAAGTCCACAGAATTAGCCAATAAATATGATTCTTTAATTTTGTTTTGTAGGCTCATATCAAAACAAAGTGACCCTCATACCTTAAAACCATGAACTCGCCCCTCCTTTAATATGATTCCCTTCACTGCCTTGTGTATATAGGCAGAAAGGCTAAAGTTAAACTCCCCACAGCCTGGAGGTCAACAGAAGCCTGTAAATTTTTTGAAGAGTAAATCAATGTTTTCTAAGATTAAAAGCTTTGAGGCACAGTAAATCCTCTACAGAGTGATAAGAGACTGCACCCATGTCTGTGGACAGAAAATGTTGCCAATCCCTACAGCATATCTCTCCTGTTCTTAAAGAGATAACAGGATAGTACCCCAATGGGTGAAAATGGCTGTTATGCCTTCATTCAACTTCTGTGATGTTTCCAATCTGCTTCTCAAGGACACCAATCTACCATTCAAGCACTGCACATACCAGTCACCTATTTTCACACACCCTTAAATGTCATTCCTGCTTTAACTTTTATCTTTACAGCTATTCAGGGTCTCGAGAATTATTCTCGAAAATTATTTTCATGTGCCAGGCACATGGCAGCAGACTTAGCTGGAGCCTAGGAGAAACAAACTCTGACATGGGAATTTTTGTGCAGGAAGTTTATCGGAGAGTGTTCAATAGCTGTGAATAGCAAAGGAAGTAACACAAAGCTGAAAGAGGAGTTGAGTCATGGTGCACTTGTACTAAAGAACTCATTCCATCCCAAGGGGAATTCTAGAATTAAAATAGTCTTTCAGAATTGTCCCACCCTGAGGCAAAGGTGAGGACTTGAATTCCCTGGCCAGCCATTAAGGGTAGGCTCTTCCCTGAAAGCAGGTGTGATCTGGGCAAAGCAGATCCCTTTAGCTGATGGTAGTTTCCAGGGGAGGGTTCAGCTGAGAGCTCTCAGCTGCCACCACTCCCAACATCTGATGGGGTGAGCACCTCCATCATGAGGGATGGGTATGGGCAACACCCGTAACAACCACCAGAGCAAATGTCCAATATTTATGGTATAAATGAATAAATGGGTGCAGGCATTCTGCTAGAGTTGAAAAAAGACAAAGCCAAAGAGTTCAGTTTATGCTTTCAGAGTGATTTTTGAAGACCGTTGCTTTGTCTCATATGCAAAAAAAAAAAAAAAAAAAAAAAGTCAAATATGTTACAGATGTTGGCAACTATTCTTCTAGACTCATGGCAATGAAACTGCCTTATTGCTTGGCTCTTCAATAACCACCTGAAAATCCCTACTGTCATTCCCATGGTTGTTACTCCAGTTCTGTCTTGTCACTTTCCGCTGGGACTAGTTCACCACGTTTTAACTGGCCTCCTCTTTCTTTCATAGGGTTCCTCCTTGCACCTCCAAGCTTTCCTTCACATTGTAGTCAGACTGGTTTACCATTCAAGTCCAAATTTGTCATTCCTGTACTTTAAAACACTGTATTACTTTCTTGCAACCCTTTGCATTGAAGTCAAAATGTTTTAGGCTGCTCCTTTATGCTGGTCTAAGCTTGTTTTCCTTTGATTCCCACATGCATGCAACCACACACTACATTCTATCAATCCTTCAATCCTAAACATGTTCATTTATTTAAAAATTTATGTAGATATAGATATAGATGGATGGTGCTGTTAGGGATATAGGAAATAATAAATATATAGAAATATATAAAATACTTCCAGGGCAGGCACTCCTTTCATTTGCCTGAAATGCACTTTCTAGCTGAATGAGGTAAACATTTATACATTCCTCAGAAAACCAGTTGAGATACAACATAGTTTAGATATCTTCCTTTTAAAAATCTCACCTGCCATTCCCTTAACCAAGGTTAATTGTTCCTCCTTTTTGAGGGCCATTGCATTCCTTGTGCATATGTCTCTATGTATTATGTCACACATATGATGTATATAAGGATATATGTGTATACATATACATATTATTATATATATTCTGAAGTATTATAATAAAATAAATAGCTATGAACCCACAATCATACTAAATAACTAGTGCATTACCACTATTACTGTACCTAAGGGCTTCTTCCTACTTTAAAAAAAAATTATAGCAACTGACAGTGACCAGAGGGGAGAAGGGAGGGAGATAATGGGGGAAAAAAGGGGAAGGGAAGTCAAGGGACATGTATAAAGGACCCATGGACAAAGACAACAGAGAGGAGGATTGAATGTGGGAGGTGTTGATGGGCAGGGCAGGGGAGAGTAATGGGAGGTAAACGGGGACAACTGTAGTTGAACAACAAGAAAAACACTTAAAAAATTTATCCCAGATGTGTCACTATCCTAAAATTATATTTATAATTTTCTTCATTTTGTTATGTAGTAAGTATAACGCTTTTATTCTTTAGCAATATACCACTTATTTTGTATTATCTTTGAGACTGAGCTTGTAATATAATCACATGATGTGTAATTCTTTGGTAATGAAAATGAATAAACTTTAATCACACAAAGCACCATGGATGAATTTTAGCAACACAATATTGAATGAAAAAGCAAGCAATAACAGACTATATGTTATATGATGCCATTTTTATTACAACCTATTTTAATTATTTTTTACAAGTATAACTTCCCACTAGACTATTAGTTCTTGGAAGGCAAATTCATTTTTGTAATTTTTTTCCTCAGCACCTAGCATGGTGCTCAACACATTAGATGCAGTCAATGCATATTTGTTGAATTGAGCTGGATTTATCGATCTATGTTCAGTCTAGTTTCTGATTATCCCTTGGATTCTGATATGTCCTACTTTGATTTGGCCCCTGATTTCAGTCTCCTTCAAACTTGATATTGCTCCATAACATGCCACCTATATCCTTCTCTATATCTGACTTCAGACTGATTCTATTTATAGTTTTGCTACTCCAACAGTAGGACCAGAAGACAGAAGAAGTCCCTGACTAATATGTCCTTTAAAGAACATAACATGTAATGGTTTGTTCAACTAATAATTCAGGGTGTCCAAGCTGGTATCGAGAATAATTACAGTTCTGAAGAAGCACATTAACTCAATATCAATGACCAATTCATTCAAACCCTTCATTTCCAATGTGTCAACCCTTTTAACAAGGGGAATGGCTATGTCATCCTCAGGAAACTGTATGGCATGTACTACCTTTCCAAATTATTCATACTTTTCCAGAATGGTTATGCTGCAGTAGAAGGGAATGTCACTCCAAAAACTTGCTGAGAGATAAGAATTGTTCCTTTAGCACTATTATCATATCTATTCCCTCAGTTTCAACTTGAATGTTTCCAAGGACACAGACTACTATGTCAAAGGCTGAACTTTTATTATTGGATGGTGCTAAATGGTTACAATTCCTCCCTCCATTTAGGCAAAATATTACTGCACTGCATTCTACACTTCCATGTCTTTTTTTTTTTTAATTCTGCAGAAAGTACTGCAGTCTAAAGAGAACAATGAAGATTCAGAAGTGGAATTTTGTGTGAATTCCTGCTCTCTGAGTGACCTTAGCCAAACCTCTTAAAATTCCACAGCTTTAGTTTTCTCATCTATAAATAAATGTAAAACACCCACCCAGGAATGTGCCTTACAATGCACCGGGTCCTCAGTGAGTGTTAATCTACTTTAATATAAATTACATTTTCTTCAAAAATTGTAATAGTAAATGGTGGTCACTTCTGTGGTCACTTATGCTGTGTTCACTTCTGTCCACTATTCTTATCTCCTTACTCATTCTCAATGACCAAGAGTATTAAAGAAGATCACTCTGGCCACAATCCACCTGCTCCTCCACCTGAGCCGGAAGACTCCTCTATTCCAGGGATTCAGAAAAGGAAAGTAGGATAAAACTGTTCAACGATGCAAGGAGTGAATATATACTGGGTGACTGAATTAAAATCCGGAATGTGTCATTCACTGGCTATTATGTCCTAAGGTGAGTCATCTCATCCTCTCAACTTCTCTTCCTTTGTCTGTGCAAAGGAAGATAATGATCCCTGAATTGTGTGTTTAATCTTAAGGTTAAATAAAAAAAAATCTATAAAACAGTGCTTAGAAGTCCCCTAGTTCATGAGGTGGTAGTTATCATTTGCCATAGTCAAACATCATAATGTCCAAGAAACCAGAGGCTTTCTGAATTCCTGTGAGGCCAGTCCTATTTCCAAACACATGTGGAAGGGTAACTCGAGCACCAGAACTGTTTGTGATTATTTTTTTGTGTCATAAATGTTTTTGTTTCAATCACCTTGTGGTATAAACCTCATGAAGCAAAGTACCTCCTCACAGTGTGGCAAGGCCTTGACAAGGATTAGTTTGTATCCCTTCAGCATCTGGAATTCCAGATACTATAAGCCAAGATGCTACTGAGTAAAATACATTTATTAATAATGACTAAATATGTATATTAAAATTATAATAACCTTGTTTCACTTTAATATCAAGAAAAGTAAACTTTTGGTATCTGTAAAATGTTGTAAGAAAAATCACAATTTTCTAAGTAGTAATGGCTTAAAAATTACCTAAGTAATTTTTTAAAAAGCATGTTATTAAAATGCTTTATGAAAGTGGTCTAGAATATGAGCAATAATAACACTACTTTTATGTATATATGTGTATTTGTAGCTACTGAGGCTGTTCATGTTCAATTCTCATAGAAAGCATTGGTACCTATGTTCTACAAACAACCAAGTGAAAATCTGAGAGGTTAAGGGCCTTGTTCAGGTTCACACAGTAAATTAGTGACCTGGTTTGGATCTCTCTGAGCTGCACTTTCCTCGTGTCTAAATTGATGCTAAAAATACTCAGAATCATCATGAATATTAAAACAGATAACATGTTATTGAGCCCTGTGTCTAACATAGATTAATGACTAGTGCCTTAGACTTATTATTTGGGAAATCATATTGAAGAGAAAAGAGCATCATGACTAAAATAAACCATATTTTTCTCTAATATCAAAGATGATTTCTATTCATCCTTAATCTCCAACTTATTTTTTGTTCAATATATACATTTTATTTCCAAGTTTTACAGGTTTTTCTTTTATAAATTTAGGAACTGTGCCTTGTTTATATTTTATTTCCATTGCTTAGATAAGCCCCTGGTATGCATGAGACATTCAATGTATTTTAATAAGTGAAGAAATACAATGTTTGCTCTTTACATATTCCTTCAGTATGTTCCTTGTCCTTTCTGTCATACCACTGATTCTCATTTTGCATTCTTGCACACAATTGTGCCTCCAATTCCATCATTTTTATTACATAGTCCTTCTAAGTCCTCCCTTATTTTTCCAGATTTTGCCACATGATTGGAAAATTGTTTTGTCTATTCTAGTCTCCAAAATACTCCTTTCCCATTAATCAAGTTCCTTCTAAAACCCCATTTCCTCTCCCATTACCTTGTTACATCCTCAATCCCAGGTAAATCCTGATTTTTTGGTAAGTTCTTCTCAGACACAGAGCCAGGGCGCATTCATTCCCCGTCCACCTCCACAATGTCACAGAACTAAACCTGATACTTGTGACACCTAGTATTTTTTATATCTACATCTATATTTGTATCTACATTTATAACCATGACATTTCAGTCTAGATAATTCTTTACTTCTTGGTTGTGAGTGACTGACTGTTCTGTGTATTGACAAATGTTTAACAACATCTTAGACTTCTATTCAGTAGATTCCAGTAGCACACCTCTCACCCTGTGTGACAACCAAAAACATCTCCAAAAATTGACAGATATCTCCTGCGGAGAGAAATCTCGCACCTCCCCTGTTGTGCTGCCATTTAGAACCTCTGATTTAAGTCTACAACCTTACTTATATTTGCATTTAGGATGAAGAATGCTATTAATTGTTTAATCTTCAACTACATTAGGCACTAGGCTCAATAATATATATTATGTGTTTAATTTTTATCAACAGAAGTAACCAATTTAGATGCGAGGAAGTGTGGCTCAGAGATGTACAAAACTCACGATAAAATGCACTGTAGCATGTTCACATTTCCTGGTATCATGTTACCTGAGAACTTATGAAGAATGGGAGTCCTGTTGCTTTCACCTTTCTACCTCCCAAGAGGCCTCTCTTGTAGTAGTTGAATAATAATAACAACAATAATAAATAATTTGGTAAACCAAAAGGAGCATTTGCATACTTATCCTCTGAGGTCTACACTCTTCATGGGCTTCACATTTTCTGGGTTTTCATTGCCTACGAATGAATTATGTATCTAGTCCTTAACCCTGGTACATTCACATTAAATGTGTAAATAGGATACAATTATGTGATTTAGGAGTATTATTTAATAAAATAATTATTTTAGTCTGTTTGTCTTCAAGATTTGGCATCACAGTAAAGTGAAAAATGCATGAGTTTTCAGAATCAAAAAGATGTTAAATTTAAATTCTGACTTCATGCCCAACCAGCTTATGTGGCACTTACTTCAAAAACTAATCATTTCTATGGCAGGTGAAAAGAATATAGAGATGAAAACTGAAATCTTTAGTGTGTAGAGATTTATATTCTAGTACAAGGGAATCAATCTTTAAAGGAAATCGATTTGAGTGCAGGGATATTATGTTAAATGCATGTACAAAGTATAGTGGTGACTCAGAGGAGGGAAGGGTTAACTCTATCAGGTAAGGACTGCGAACTTCCAGGACAGTCAGCACTAATAGTGGTTGATAAGGGATAGACAGAGCAAAAAAGATAACCTCCTAAACTTTGAGTCTTAGTTTCACTATTTGTAAAATAAGGATAATTATATCTGCCTCATAGGATCATTGTAAATACTAAGTGAGATAGGACTATTACATGTTTATCATAGTTTGGGACAGGTGGTAGACACATGATCAATATTTCCTCTTTTCTACTTCTTTCAAAAGGCAAGGGCTGTGTCATTAATAATTTTTTAGGTTACCTACTTAAGGCCATAAGAGAATAAGAGGATGAGGAAATTTCATAGGATGCAGAGATAGTTGACTTCTTCCCTTTCTCAGATGCTCAAAGACAGTGTTCAAATTCTTTGTACCCTATAAATTGCCCAAGGAAGATGAACAGGTTCTACATTTTATTTCAAAACATTGTATAGATACTTTTTATCAGAAAAAGCATCTTTCTCACAAGACTTCCATGACCTTCTTCCTTTTTTTCTTAAAAAAAAAGCAAAAACTATACAACCTGAACATTCTACTGGGTTTGCTTTCTATTCCACTCAGTGACAGCAAACACAAGAACAGAATAGAAAACCCAAAAAGGTAAAATAGAATCCCAAGTGTTTTACACATCTTTGTGAGCCCCTTTGTAGAATTCTAAAGATTGACTCGTCTGTTATTCAAACTGTTTTACCCTCTGCCCTCTGAGAGCTCCAGACTCAGACCGTATTTGGCATCTTTATCCCCAAATGTCCCTTGTCATCAAGATAAGTCTTTATTTCTCTTTGTAAAGTGACAGCAGAGATCTTGGAAGATGAAGGATCTTTTCCCACTGAGCTTCAAATAACTCACTTCTAAAGCACTTCCATAATTCTCACTGTGGCCATGAGGTAGTGAAGTCTCATTATTTCTGACCTTGGTCTTTCTTAGCTCCTGCGACCCATGAGAAATAAGGTCAGTCCTGACATTCTTTCATTCAAAGAGCATTTACTGAGCACTTGCCTGCTGCCAGGTATGGTGTTGGTATATAGGAATTTATCAAAGATTAGGTTATTCAATAAATAATAATGAATATAATCTGATTTTATTTGGTTTAATAGTCTTATTCTCTTTTGAGGGGGAATTAGTCAACAAGGTAAAAACATATTTAGAAACTTTTTATTATAGGCTTGTTCACCACCCCAACTTTTAAAGGGTCTTTGGATCTTATGTGGAATCCAGAACAACTTTATATGTGCCTCCACTCTTGATAGGTAGGAATATCTTGAGCTAAAGTTTACTATGGGATAATTTTTATCATTAGTGAGAAGATTTGTCTATAGTTTATTGTACTTTGCTTACATTACAACAGCAGAAAATATCCACTTGAGCTATGAATATACCTTATATTTCACGATTAGTAGAGACTATTTGCTACTGACTTTGCAAATTGTACTCTTCACATCTCAAGAAAAGTTTGTTACAAGGGTGTTCAAAGGCTTCTGTTAGATTTGATCTGAATACACACAAATACAAATAAGAGGTTGTGCATGTTATATTTGCCTTTTCTTCTTCACAAAGTACTGAATGAGCAGTGAGTACAGTATGCTAACTGAGGAAAACTCACTGGAACAGGTGGCTAGATAGGGCCCAGTAATTCAATTTGGGAGATTCAAGAGTTGAGAATTAAGTTTGACTTGAGATATCAATATCTAAGGCATCAGATGTAAGATATTAAATGATGGCATTTGGGGTCATCTGAAGTTTAGCCAAGCTGTAGAACTGGGAGATCCTAATGTAATATCCAGAAAGCAGAAAGCAGGACCCAGGGTGTAGGGAAGGGGTTGGCAAGTCCACACTGACGGTGCCAGGCCTGTAACGAGCCAGAGTCCTTAGTACCAGGTCCTTTCTCAGTAGGGAAAAGAGGCAGAACTTACTTTCCCTGAAAGGAGGCCCTGGCAGCAACCAGTCTGGAAGCCCAATTGCACCTGACAGTGGACAGATAACTGCCATGTCTTAGAGCTCCTGAAAATGCTCAGTTTTTCTCTTAAACATGCACCTGAGCATCTGTGCAATCCACAAAGTACATTTAGATGTTGTATTTTATAGAAGAGAGTCACATGTTCTTCTACTAGGCCAGATTCTTAGAGGCTCAGGGAAGAGTGAGAGCAGAAACAGTGGAGTGCGTGTCACTATCGGGGCAGGATGGGGTTGGCATGTATTATCAGTGTTTTAGCAGATGAAATAAAGGAGGCTCAGAAAAGCTGAGAACCTTTTTGAGTTCATATAACAAAGGGTCCAGATACCATTTGGAGTTTAAAAACCTGGCCGCTGTGCAATTTTGCCTTTCCTTTGTGTATGTATACCTGTGTGCTTATAATATGTAGATATACCTATAAGAACACTCAGAATACATTCCTAAGTGAAGGTATAGTGAATGAATATGTGGTACAAGTTTGAATTTAGCCTTTGTGGAAATGAAGGTAGCTATTCATTCATTCATTCATTCATTCATTCATTCAATAAACATTTGTTGAGTGCCAAACATGTGCCTGTGCCACTCTAGTCTTTGGATGTACAGTAGAAAGGTACCTGCTCTCATGGAACTTACATTCCTGTGAGGGGGGGAGTAATAGCCAGCAGCTGAATAATTAAACAGAATAATTTAAAATGATATGCATGCCTGGTCATAATAACAGCGTATCATGATAAGAATTTTTGCCTCTGTATCTATGTAAAGATAATTATGACTAAATACAGATTAATAATATATGAAAAGGGCTAATTCTGCCTTCTAGGTAAAATGGTATGTCTATCATTTATTTTTCTTTTCTTAATCACATTTTCTTGTATAACGGCTGCATTACATTCTGTTTTTATTGCTTCTAAAATCATTCATGTTGTTTGCCTAAAATAGATTAATAGTGCTAATTTTTAATCCATAATATATTTGAGACATATATTATAGCTGAAATGGATGCATGAGGTGAAGGAAAGAGGAGTGAGCTTTGGGATTCAGGCAGAACCTTCCCCTTCAGAGCATTCAGCTATCTAATACTAACATATGGCTTGTACATAGTTGGTACTCAACAAAAATGTTTCTCCTGCACCAAAAGGACAAGAAAATCAGTCTATTTCTTCCCAGCATATATCCCCAGCTCTTGATCTTGCATTATGTATAGATTAGGTTCAAAAATATGTCAAAACTTTAAATTCACAGATTTCTTTATCAATCCCTTGCACACATCAATTTAAGCTTGATATGACCCAAGGATGGCTGAAAAGTTATTGTGCGTAAAGTTGAAGAATGTATTAAGAGCAGAAATTTGATTTATAAGAAAAGGGATCTTTTTGCAAACTCTATTTTCTCTTCTAATGAACAAAGAGTAGACAAACACAACCTTTAATTCTAATTTGGACACTCATATTGATATTATTTTCCTCACATGACTCAGTTTTCTTGTTTATAAATGAAGTCATGCCTAATTGCTTGAAGTTCAAAAGTAATTATATGTTCATGTATACTCACAAGCATAAAATATATAACATAATGCTCTCACATAGTACACATTCAATACACATTTTCTTCCTCTGTAAGGAACTCTGGCTTTAATTTTACACAAATCACAAACTGAAACTATAAAAATAAAAATAAAGAATATAAAATTTGAAAATGCGTAATTTACTGAAAGCACAAGAACCATTAATTGTCAGTGATGGTTCTCATTAAACTAGCAGCATATGTTGCTATTATAAGGGTGTTTGTCATGAGCTCCTGAGAGCTCTATTAACAATAAAATCCTATTATCCCAGATGTTTCACATCCATGTAATACACCCACAGTAATTAATTTCATATGGGCTAAATTCATAAATCTAGAAAACTTGAAAGACATGTTATTCACCACAGAAGGCACCCTCTATTCTATTTATAATCAGGCTGAAATGCTAAAAAAATACTGTTAATTACAGGGAAACCCACTATCATGTTTCCTTATCTCTAGAATGGACTTTGAATTTTAAAATAACCCATTGCCATTATAAAGGCAGCATCTGAACAAACAAACAAACAAACAAACAAACAAAAAGTCCTTGCCACATCCACTGCTACAGCCACAGCCACCCTTCCCGGTTGTATTTTTGCTGCTCCCAGCTGCTGCCGCTGCAGCTAGCATTGGCTAAGCCCCCACTTAGTGCCACAAACTGTGCTATGTGCTTTGCATGTGTTGTGACTTACCTTCATAATATCTGTTAGTTTTTTCATTTTATAAAGTTTTCCCTTTATAGAAGATAAAGGTTCAAAGTTGAATAACTGACCCAAGGTTACAGCTCCTCAATAATAGAGCTAAAACTTGAACTCATATCTAAACACCAAAACCTGGTCTCTTCTCACATTACTAAGTTTTCATTTATCATATATCTGACCCAACTTGTCAGCCAGAAAGGGGATGGTCTGCCATAGAGTCTTAAGGTCAACTCTTGCAATGCCACTCAATCCCACAAGCCCCTTCACAGAAGGCTTGACAAATAAATGGTCACTCAGCATTCATTGAATCCTTTAACTCTTGAAAGCAGAGATTCATCTTCCCTTATATACCTAACACCCGTCATACACTGCATATAGAGTCAGTGTTTACTGAATGATTATCACATCCTGGAGAGAACATGAATATGGGCTATGGAAGGATAGTAATTCAACAGGTGAGATTTCATGTTTTTGGTATTGAGGAATAACCAAGGGTAAAGATAGCATCTGGAAGAAGAAATCATTTAGGGCAGGGTGTCTAAACTTTTGGTATCTCTGGGCCACACTGGAAGAAGAGTGGACTTGGGCCACACATTAAATACACAAACACTAATGAAAACTGATGAGCAGAAAAAAGCATAACTGTTATGATATCCCTGACCACAGATAAGCAAAAATGTCCTCACATAATACCCCTAACTATGCAGTGGCCCTTTTGATCATCTTTTAAAATCATTGAGCGGGTCCAAAGTTTGTGATCACTATTGTAGAAAATGTACATATCTAAGTAATAGAATATCATTATTTTTAAAAAATATTCTTATTATAAAAGTAAAAGAGAAGAGGGCAACACAAAGCTAGTGGGATATTTGATATTGTGTTTGAGAAAGTAGTGCATCAGTGTCTGGTTTGATAGTAGTTGCAACTCTCAGTGGGTTCTCAAGATGCTCATCAGTTCTAATTTTACTCTTAATGTGTTTCATTCTTAAAAATGGTTGCTTACAAATGTGGGTGCTGCCAAATACTGAAGACATGAATCAAGCATGATTGTGAAGCAAGGGATATTTGTTTCTGGGAAGACAGGACCTATAAAAGTCCAGTAAAGAGACACAGTCAAATTTTTCTTTAAGTTGAACATCAGATAGTAGCTCTATGTATTCCATTTGAAAATTGGCAGGTAACATAACATATCTAGGTCGGCTGAAAATGGAGTTGCAAATACAGCACAATATTGATTATTTTCCTGGAAATCTTGAAATCTGTTTTCAAATTCTTGTATCAAATAAAAAAGGCTGAACAGTTTTTGCTGTTCCCAGGACTGTGTTTAGCCAATGTGTCAAAGTGCATAAAATTGTTTGCCTTAATTTGAACTTGCCATAATTTCAGTTTCATTTGGAACACTGTTTTAGTTTGAAACATGGTATTGAAAAGTTGTTTTTCACCTTGAAGATGCATGTTAAACTCATTTAAATAGCATTTAAAAATGCTAAATCTGCGAGCCAGTTTTCATCGACAAGGTCCAGCACAAGTTTGTTGTTTGATATCATAGACAACTTGACAACATGCCACTAATAATTAACGTCTTTTCAACATTTAGCCTCGACTTAGCCAGGTTACTTCTGAAAAGTAAATGATGTCTCCATAGTCAGCATCAGTACTTTTAAGGAATTCCTGGAATTAGCGATAATTCAATCCCTTGGCTCTTATGAAATTCAGTCTTGATGATGATTTGCATAACATTATACATTTTTAAATCTTTTGTGCATAAATTTTCTTGATGTACTATGCAATGATACTTCATCAAACATGAGTTTCAGGTGGCAATTGCATCTTTTTCTATTACTTTTACAAGTCTCTCTCTTTTACCTGCCATCACCGGGCACCATCAGTAACTCTACCAGATATGTTGACAATGGACAAAGAAAATTGCCTTAACACATTTTCCACCACTTTGTATAAATCTCTTAATTTAGTTGTATCTTTTAATGGCACTGAAGAAGCCATTTCTTCAGTGACATTACATTCATCATCAACACCTCTAATAAGAATGACAAATTGAGCTGCATCAGTGCCGTCACCTGTTACCAAAGCATAAGATTTAAAATTAGCAGCTTTACTCTCCAAACATCTTTTGATAGACTTTCCAATTTCTTCAATTTGGCTGGCTATAGTTTGATGAGACAAAATGATTTTAGAAATGTCCCCCTTTCTTTCAGGGCAAATTACATCTACCACATTTTCTATACATTGCTTAAATGGTTTTGATTTTTTTTTTTTTTTTTTGCTATTAAATATGGTACCACATAACTAGCTTTTACAATGCAATCCACTCAAGGTGTAACTTTTTGAAAAAAATTTTGTTGAGAAGACAGAATGTTTTTCAGTTCTGCTAAGAGCCATCCTGGGCCACATTTGGCCCATGGGTTGTGAGTGGGACACCCCTGATTTAGGGCTTTTGGACCTGAGACTAGAACAGCTAGAACAGCAATTGCATCATGTAAATGATAGCTATGTTAAAAGTTAATATGTATTGAGAAGTAGGTCTGTGTTAATCATTATACTAAGAATTTTGAATTCTCATAACAACTACATGAGAGAGATATTATTATTAGAACTGAGCATAGCAATTTAAATAAGAAAGATCACACACACAGCCAGTAAGATATAGAACCAGGGTTCAGCAGCCACAGTCTGGCCCCAGAGCCACCATTACTCCACCTGCCTTTTGGGAATTCAAGCTAAACTAACAGGATACCATGGCATTAGGACTTACTGTATCTAATTATAGCTTGCTTTTTAAATCTTCTTATGCCATGGGAAAATTAGTTAGAGAACTAAGTTGCCGGTGCCTGACTGTGTGAACCAGGGAGAGTCAGGAAGAAAAAGATACCGCCTGAGAAGCTGGCAAGTTTGCTACCCCACATCAGACCGCTAGAACAATAACACATGCTCTCACATTTTACATTCCCTCGAACTATAGTTGGTGGCAGCAGGGTGGTTCATAATTTTGGCTGTTAAGTCAAAAAGAACTGAGTTCAAGTCTGGCTCTGGCGCTGTTTAGTTGTGCAACCTGGGCTGGTCCTTAACCTTCAAATCCCTCACTTGTGAAAGGTATGTAGTTCTATTGCCTACATATACCAAAGGACATTGGAAAAATTAAACAAGATAAATATGTAAATTATAATTCCTGGAATACATTTAAATGTGCATATAATATTATTTATCATTGTTAGTCCTTTTTTTGGGTGAGAAATCAGAGTCTAATATATCATCTAGATGCTTGGGGAAGTTTGTGGAGGGAAGGAACAGGTGAACTAATGAATAAATGATGCAGAGAAGGACACAGGTATTGGTAGAGATGTATCTCCTCTGTCTTATCTCTAAGTGATAAGGTAACCACCACTCTTTCAGTAGCTTCAGAAATATGGTCATTTTGACATGTTACATCCCCCTACCCCAGTCCTGTGTCCAATGTTAGCCCTAATCACTTTTATTCTCTGAACGGGTTTGTCCTCCACTCTACCTCCAGGCAGGGCTGACCAGTGTCAAAAGTGGCAACTACGTAATCCTTCCAACTTCATGTAGCATAAAGGAAAATAAAATGAAGAAAAAAATCAAGGGGTCCATTTTTCACCTCTACTTTCAGGTTTATAATTTTGTCAGAAGATGGCTTTAGTAGTAACTACTGCCACTATGGTGTTTGTTTATATGATTTTACAAGTTGCAGATGCTTTCTGCCTATTTTCTCCAGTGTGGTTCTAATTGTTATCCTGTTGGTTAAGTTCCTGGGGTATCAGAATCTCTTCTTTATGATGTAGGAACTAAGGCTTGAAGTATTTGTTTAGATTGACTCGAATCATGTAACCACAAAATGCAGAGGAAGAATTTAAACAAATCTTGTCTCTTGCTTAAAACCTACCATGGCTTCCCACTGGTCTCAGAATGAAATCTGACCTGCTTTCCATGACCACCTGTGGCACCTGCCAGCCTGTTTCACATCAGTGTGAGCAACTCTCCCCTTGCTCATTATGTTCCCATGACATCGACTTTCCTTCCAAAGAAGGAAGCTTCTCATCTCTTTCCTCATTCAGGCCCCACATAAGGTCTAAGGACACAGTGGTACTCGACTGACAGAGTCCTAGGCAGAACACAACTGAGGTGTACAGCAGGCAGGGGGGCACAGATTCCACACAGAAGTTCTGGAAAGCTCTGCTCTAGAATTCTATCGATGCTTCTTTAGATCCCAATGTGGGGGTCACTGAAGAGTAAGTACTAAGCAGATGGTCTAGGAAGTATCCATGGGATTATAAAAATTAATGATAATTCTATTTGAGAATCATGGACCTAGGGAGGTCCACGACCTAGGGAGGATAGCTAATACTAATCAGTATTTGATGTTTTCTTATTTTCACATACGCATTACACTGGAGGAGAAAAGTTGATAACAATAGCTTGTCCTGGGATGCAGTTTCTAAGTGGTAAGTTGGTGTTTAAACCCAAGTTTATTAGATTCTACTACATATGACAGTTCCCCTCCAAAAGGATGACTTGATGTTCCATTACTAGGATAACTCTACTACTAGGGCTATTTTAATATCTTCACTAAGGACAGAATTGGGTTAGGGCACAGGAATGGAGCTAAGCATGAAGAAGGCGGCTGGCCCTGCATCTGGAGATCACAGCAGGGAAGACTAGGAGACACGGGGGCTTTGGCAAGAAATTATTTTAGAAATGAATTACTTGTAAGATAAAATTATGTTAAAAATAGCACTTGACTCAATTGTGTATTTCTACTATCTTTAACTTCTTGTGCATTAACAAGAGACCATTAATAAAAGCTTTACCTGTCTTCAATTCTTTTTCTTTTAATCATTGAAAACAAAGAGCACAATTTAATTATATCTTAAAGATTTGTCAACCAAGGATGATCTATAATATATTTTCTAGAGTTTTATGCTAAGAAAATCTACTCTGTGAAATATCTGTGCACATAAAATGTTCTGAAAAACAATGTGGAATAGAAGTCTCAACTTCAGGATCCAAAGGTCTAGATGAGGCCAACTCTCACCTTGTATATTTGCTGAGTAAACTTAGAACATTTCAGAATCTGCTTCTTATTCTACTCATCTGCAAAATGGGTGAAATTCTAATATCTATTTTCAGGGCTACTACAGAAATTAACAAAAAATAACACTCATCTAAATACTTTATATCAAATGTTGAAATCTAGCATGTCTATGCATATTACAAAAAGGAATAAATGAATAGATAAACACATTAATACTTTGAAATCATTTTAAATAATCTTACTAATGCATGCTTATTGTTGTTTTTCTTTTAGCAGTAATTAATTCACTACCTTCATTAATTCTAATTATACTTCCTAATGGTTTGCAAGAATAAAAAATCATTATTGTTTACTGATAATGGTCTTTTAAAATTATTAGAAAATAACATGACAATGATTAAAAATACTGTGCTCACAAATATTTTCACTTGATTGCATTTATTCCATGCTTATCTAATCTCTTTTAGGAGAAAATGGTATGGTTCAAATCACAAAACCTTTCATTTTATACATATACTGCAAAAAAAAATTATCTTTTGCCTCATTCATTTCTTTCAGAACTACTTCAAGTTCCCATTATCTTCATAATGCATTTGGAAATGTGAAACCTTTCTTCATGCGCTACCTGATTTTTAAGATTAAAATTGCATTTCTCACTTATGTCCACATCAAATGCTTGATTGAATCAATATATATATTTTTGGTAACCTTTAAATTCAAGAACAGCTAGTAAAAGACTAAATGTGCTTTTTCCAATATGAGATTTTTGGTTCTCAGACTGAGGTTGGTGATGCCCAGTAACAAGGGCTTATGTGTTAGGGATGGCAAGTACCTAGAACATGAGCCACCATTCCCCACCTCCTGCACGTGGAACAGATGTTGCTGATCCATTGTGAACCTCCCTCTGAGTCTACTTTTCAACTTTTCAATATAGAGCTTGGATCATAAATTGGTTACAGTTAGTTATGAAATGAAATGTATCTACCCACATGGCTTTATGCATATAATAATTTATACTAGCTGAAAAGAGAAATAATTCTAAGTGGACAATGCATTTATTCTGGAACAAATGGACACCTAGACTAATGATAATAGAAGGAACAACCAAAGTTACTGATCCAGAAAGCCATGCATATGTAATCAGGGAGCTTAATTTGTGTAAGGAGCTGGTAGTAGTTTTAGAATGCACGCTTAGACATCCTGTCTCCCAGGCAGCCCTTCTCTCTTTGATTCATCCATACTATTACTCACACACTTAGAGTGAATGTGCTATTTCAGTATATATTATGAAAAAAATAGTTATTTGATTCTGGTGATGGTTCTTCTGAAGATCAGGCCTGCCACTATTGGCTCTGGGTGTTAATTAGTCCATTATATACAACACAAGTACAACCTTTTCTTTTAAACTTGCTGCATGAAATACTAAAATTAAAACAATACCCTCCAAAAGCTAATGTGTACATTGTAATACATCATTCTAGGGAAACCATGGAGTCCATGATTACCTGGATATAAGATTCTCTTATCAAAGGGCTACAACAACTTTTATAATTATTCAAGTATTGGGGGATTCTTTATGGAGAAGAGAGATACAACCCAAACCTAGCTTAGAAAGGAGAGGAAAAATATAGATGACATATTTTACATTCAATGACTTGGGTATCTTTCTGCTTTTATTATTATTTTTTTAATTTTCTGCAGTCATTTGAGTACTACCTGAGCACTCAGATTACTCCAGGATCTGGAACAATTTATAGAACAGATTGTGTGTGGAAAGCAGTAGTTAAGTTAGATCCAATTTTTTATTCTTCTTTGAGCTATATCTTAATAAAAGACTCATTTTATAAGTAGTTCTATCCTATCTAAATAAACTATTCAACTCCCCAGTTTTCCAAAGGTTAATATTAAAACACTCCCATGACTAAATTCCTACTTTGACTTTATGCCTTACTTATGATAACTGCTTACCTTCTCCCAAGTTCTATTCATGCCCCTCACAGTCATACACTGAATACATATTATATTTCCAGAATAATTACTAGGCATTTTGATACTGAGGTAAATGAAAACAGTCATGGTGCTTGTGATCTAGTAGGAAGAAATGGGTTTACAGTCCAGGTTTACATAACATGTGCTCTCAGGCAATACAGAGATGAAGGAGCTAAAGCTGGCTCAGGGAGTCAGCAATGACATGTCAGGCAAGAGAAACTTGGGTAATGGCTCACAAAGAGCGTTCATAGTTTAATGTATTTCAAAAGAAGGTTAAACAGCACATATGGCAGCAGCAGAAAGCACAAGTGAGCCTGGAGTACAGGCTATTTATGAGCATTGGGATGGGGTGATGGCATGGCTATAGCAAAACATCTGTCTAGGGAGAAAAACTGGGTCCAGATTATGAAAGGTTTTTAATGCCATGCCAGAGTTTGGTGTTAAAACTACAGTTTGGTGATTCCAAGCAAGTGGTACATCAGAATTACCCAGGACATGTATTCGGTACAGATTCCTGGTGTCACCACAAATACTGAGCAGTATTCCTCAGATGTACTCAGCACCTGTATTTTTGAGGAGCTCTCTAGTGACGCTGATCTGCTGCTGGGTTTTAGAACCACTGCGGGTAGGCAGTGTTTTATGCATGACCTAGTTCTCAGAAGGCAGAGATCTTGGCCAATTCTCATTAGCTTCCTCCAGGATGGCATTCTGCCTCTGGATGCCAGTCCCAAAGACATGAAAGTATCGACTAGTAAAGTTGGTCTGCACAGCCAATACAGGACAAGTGGAGGACATGATCCGGTACTCCTGAAATCCAGTCTATGGTTTTACCTTTTCCATTTTCTCTTTGCCTGATGCAGATGGTATGAGCAAAATATGGCTTGTCAATGAGGAGAGTCATCATATTATTTTAGTGTATATAGGGGAATTATTATCTCAGAGATAAGATGGATCAATAACAGGTCTCCTGGAATTCCTTCCTTGATAGTACATTTTTCGTTGTAATATCATTTTTTTATCTTAGTATCTTATTTTTCACTGAAATTTGAAAATCTCTTGAGAGCACCAATGTTTTATTTATAATCCTTACAGGCCACTATTCAACACAAAGCCAAACTCATAGTAGATGCTGAGGAAATGCTTATTGATTAAATGAATAAATTACTTCCCATAAATGTAATCACTTATGGTGCTGTTTAATAGTGTTCTGTTACTTGCCCACATATCTACCCCATCCCCATTCTGACAGTTAGGTCCTCTAGGGAAGGGGCTGTGTCTCATACTTGTCTGTAATCATAGTAGCTAGCTCAGAGTCTGGGATGGATTAAGCATTTGGTACATACCATTGAATAAGTTAATGAAATAAGTAGAGGTTTGTTCATTCATGTTTAAATTCAGAGTCAAATCAAGCCATAGGTTTTTCCTTGCTCCATTCTTTCCTTCTCAGCCTACACACTGTGCAGAAACAAGATTTTAAATCTAGATTTCTTTTCTCATGTCCTTTTCTCAAATTGAGAAGTTGAGGTTTTCATAAGTGAGGATTGTCCCCTGAGATTCCTAAAAAGCTTTAGGTGAGACACACAGTTATATGTGGCTGTCTTAATAGGGAAATGTATGGGGTAAGAAGAGGCAGGGGGTACAGAGAAGTCACTATGAACACAGAACTCCCTGGGGCTAAAGCTGATGAATTTAGCTCCAGCATCTTCAAGACTGATTATTTCAAAGAGCACCAACAGCCTCAGTCATCTGTGAACCATGTGGTCGTGCCTAATGTCTCTGACCTTTTTAAGTGCCAGGTTCTCCTTTGACTCTCTGTCAAACTTTGGCAGCATCTTGACTCAGGGTAAGCAAATGGCTCTTATCAAAGCCATGGATCTGATCACATCCATGTAACAACAGCCTCACCTATTCAAACACAGTAACTCAGCTTTATGAAGATTTTTTTTCATGAGTGTATAGAAACTGTTCAAGTGGCATCAGGGGAGTTGGGTGCAACTGTGAAGGGGGAACCAGTGAAAAATTGCTAGGAAAGTCCAGTTAAAAGAACATAAGTATGTGAGGGCATTTTTTCTAAAGTACAGAATTATATTTATATCAATGTGTATGTCTTATATTTTAAGTTTATTATATCAAACATTGTTAGCCCTGAGAAATGGTACTTACTTATTCATTCACTCACTCATTCATCCATAAAATATTTATTGAATACATCTTGATGCCAGACAAATAAGAGAGTAAGACATGTCTCTACAATTCAGATGATTACAGCCTAATCAACAAGTAATTGTAATAAGGACCAACCATTATAGCAACTAAGAGAGTATGAGCTAGCACAGGAGGACAATCGGCTAATAACTCATGGTGTTCCAGGAGTCAGATCAGGGTTGGAGTCAGAACTCACAGAATGGTGCCTGGAGAAAATGGCCTCTCTGCTAAAACATAAAGAACAGGTAGATATTTTACAGTTCAACAAATATTTTGGTCAAAGAAATCACTGTGTACAAAAGGATAGAGCCCTGAGAGTCTACAGTCTTTTTTGAGCTAAAAATAGTATACTATGGCCAGAGCAAAGAATGGAAGAGTATGTGGGAGGAGGAGATAGTCAGGGAGGATGAAAAAGATGGAGGTGGGGCTGGGCCCTGGTCACGAAGAGAGCTGTGCACCACACTGGGGCTTTGGAATTCGTCCTGAGAGTACTTGAAAACTATTGAAGGGTTTTCGCCAATTAAGTGGTGCAATAATAGTCCAGCTTTAAAGAGACTGTCCTGACAGCACAGCAGGGGACAGGTGACAAACAAGAGGTTTAGAGACATGTTCCAGTGGTCCAAGTGAGCTTAAATGTGGTCCTTACAGTGGCTTAAATGAGGGAGGAGACAGGGGAGATGGACACAACCAGCATATTTGAATTTTTTTCAGGCTGTTGAAAAGATAGGACTGAATGACTCAGCGTTACAAGGTAAATGAAAGAAAACAAGGATGCTTCCTGGTATAACAGCTTAATATTCCTTAGTCTGAAGAAGATTGGTGGGGTCAGCATTGAAAGAGTCTCACCCACTTCTAGGTAAGGGCTCCATGTTCTAGTAGGTAGGAATCTGAAGTTCACGCCCAAAGCACCCTTTAAGTGTGTGTGTCTACATATTAATCTTAGATATTTTAGGTAAAAGACAGGCAAGGGTATCGATTTTATAATTAATTATTTTACTGATTTTAAGAAGTCCCAAGAAGAAAATTTACTTCAGTTGTTATTCAAGAACTAATGTTATTCGTTATTTCATCTAAATGAGCCAAAATCATTTTTGAAAACATTATAGTCCTGGATGAACAGGTGAGAGATATATCTCTCCTTAAGGAAGATAAGTCTTAAAAGTATCTATTCATCTGGGGATATGTTTCCCCTTATAGGAGCTCAGGGTTTTCAAATTCACTTTCACTGAGGACCACATCAGCCTCCCAGTTGCCTTCAAAGGGCCGAATGTGATTTTAGGACTGTATAAATGTAACTACTCCTTTATAGTTAATCAAGAACTTGGCGCTGCTGCCAGGTAGAAACAAGGTACCAGGCCAGATAAAACAAGGTGGAGGGCCGGATTCAGCCCACTCGTGGGCCTTGTGTTTGCCACCTGCGCTCTACATGCTTAGGATGCCAAGGAGGGATAAGAAATGTGCAGCCTTCATAATTTTACCTATTTTTTGTTTATTTTGCTTTTCATTTTTGTTTTTTAGCATAGACACACTCAATGTAAGCATTAAACTTATCCTGATTAAAATTGGGGGATAATCCTTTTTTGAAGGACTGAAGTAAGATCGCAAAGCTGTGGCTTCAGCTCTGACCCCCACTGTCCGTGCTTTTGTGCCATCCCTTTCATTGCCGGGTGCTTTCTTTCTTGCAGCCTGAGTGCTACGTGTTGTAGTGGGCATCAGAGGAAACGAAGTACACGAAGACCCTTTCAACCACATGTAATCAGAACTCACAGTATTCTTATTATCTATTATGAATAGAGGTCAGAATCAGTGCATTTGAAAGGCAAAGAATGAGGCAGAATTTGTATGTGAACACAGAGGAACTCAGGTAAGTATTTCTCTCCTCTTTCAGGTGAGGAGTACTGCGCATTGTCTGCAGGGTCCTCAGTACACCAAGTCATCAATGTGGGAAGAGCGGCAATATGAAACTTTAGAAAGTATTGGTTATTGTAGAGTATTTCACTGTAAAAACAAAACAACATAGTATTAGCTATCTTAAGAAAGCTTTTTTTTTTTAGTGTGTTTGAGGTCTTCTAAATTTCCTGCATAAAAACATTGAATAACTCCAGTTGTCAATCAGTGTTGTTTTTCAGTTAATTTTTAGAATAAAATGAAAATGAATTTGAATTTAATTGGTGCTTTACACAGAGAATAATTAGACCTGGAAAAGACTTTTTAGGGTACCTGATTTCATTTCCTGCTGAGAAAGGACTATCTCTCCTGAGAGTTCCCTATTACTGTGTCCTGCCTAGTCTTAAAAATCTCAAAGGAGGAAATATTTACTATATTCTTACAGGGATGTTTTTTTTTTTTTAAATTATATTTTATTGATTATGCTATTACAGTCTTACAGGGATGTTTAATCACAGGCTCAAAAGGAAAGAACTCCTGCACGGATTCAGTTCCTGATTTTATTGTGTATTATTTTGTGACTTTGAGCTAGACACCTAGGTTTTCTAAGCATCCATGTAAAAACAGCATTATATTTATAGAATTATGGTAAGAATCAATAGAGAAAACACATGCCAACTGACAAACATTGCTTGAATTATTACAGTCACCTGATAAGTTAAATATCCCTCCATGAAAACCTTCCCGACCAACATTCGCTCCATCGCCTATTTCTCAAACACCCCTACCTTGTCCCAACACTTTTCTTGAGGTAAGTGTACCTTATGAATTTTGAGGGGGGATATTGCTGCTATTTTTCCTTCTAGGTCTCCATGTGTATTGCTTGTCTACGGCTCCTGTAACAAAATGTCTAAAACTGGGTTGCTAACAACAGAAATAAGAAAATAAGTTGCTAATAACTTATTCTCTCACAGTTCTGGAGGCTAGAAGTCTGAATCAAGGAGGACCATGCTCCCTCTGAAGGGTCTAGGGAAGAATCCTTCCTTGCCTCTTTCTAAACTCCAGTGGCTCCCAGCAATTCTATGCATGTTTTGTCTTATAGTTGATTCACCGCCTTCTATGCCTCTGTCAGCATGTGGCCCTCATCTCTCCCTCTGTGTACGTCTCTCTTTGTCCTCCCTTCCTTTTAAAAAGACACAAGTCATTAGATCTCAGGCTCAACCTAATCCACAATGACCTCATCTTAGCTAATTACATCTTCAAAAATCCGACTTCCAAATAAGACCTCATTGTGAGGTTCCAGGTGGACATGAATTTTCAGGGATCCTATGCAGCCCACTATATCATTAATCATGTATGTCCTTAGCCAACTTCCCAACAGGCTACCTTCTTCCATTGTAAGGCACGCTGCAGACTCAGTTGTAACCCTGGTAGTGTTGACATGGTTAATAACCAAACATTTTCTCATTAGAAAGTTATTACCACTCTGACCCCATACTCGTTGTGTTCCCCTAAAGGTCCTCCATGCATGTGCAGCTAAATGTCCTTTTACCCTTTTCCAACATGAAGAGTCAAAACCATTGTTTATTTGCAATAAAAACTGTGCTAAAATTATTTGATGATGAGTTTGTTATAAAACCAATCTGAGAGAAAGCTTTTGTGTATAAGAAGAATTACTATTGTGTATATAAAGCTCTTGCTGCATAATGATAGACACATATAAAACACCCTGCTGATCTAGACACCACCCATCCTCCCAATCTCAAAAACAAAACAATAATAATAATATTAGCATTTTAATCTATAATAATATAATAATAATATTAATATTAGCATTTTAATCTATTCATTCAGTGGGGTCCACAAGACCGTAAGGCAATACTAAGAAAAACAGACAAACCAAAAAGGTAAAGCAAAAACCAATAAAAGGCAAACACCAATTTTTCATTTTTTTGCATGAATGTTATGATAGGCTTAGTACTTTTCAACATTTAATTTATATGAATGAAAATATGCATGAGCATGTGATTCTGTTATTCTCAAATGAGTTAGCCAAGGTGACATGGTAATTTATTTTAGACAAAATGAGGAATCAACCTCACTTTGGCAGTTATTGTTTGATTTGACAACAGTTTGATCTATAGGTAGAACTATCCCTTGTTTTTTGTTTTTCTTTCTTTGAGAAGACAAAATAATTCATTTATTTGTGATAATCCAAGCTTTTCCCCCTCCCTTCTTTTGTTAAATCATTAATTAAATTAGATACAATCTTGGACCTCTGAATGGAATAGCATTCTTTCAAATTTTTCATCTGGATTGATATTTTTACTTTTTTTTAGATAAGAACATTCACAAGTATATCATTTCAAGTACCTATACTTTAAAGAAAGTTACTATAATTTATTGGAAAAAAAGAGACTACATACATTAGTTCTGCCTTTACTGGCATTTAACTTAATCTCTCTATACCTAGTTTTCTAATCTGTAGATAGAAAGTAATACAAACTTTATATGGATTGTAGGAGAATTAGAAGGAAGAACTTGAGTATTACAGAGGCAAAAAGATGTCAATTGAACTGTTTCTTCCACTTAATAGCTGTTGGGCTCCTGAGAAGGCCATTCACTTCTCTGGGCTTGTGTTCTCACATATAAAGTGAAAAATAACAGTACCCACTTCACAGTTAGGAAGATTCAACAGAATGCAAAGATGACAGTTAAATGTGCTCTGAGCACATAAAATTATTTAAATATTTGGTAAAGGACAGTATTTATAAAAGATTAATTTATCTTTGGAGGTGCATGGGGGGATAGAATTATATTTCTTAACCCAATATTATCTACTCAGTGAAACTTTTAAAGTTCTGAATATAACTACTCTGATGCTGTCTAAATACAACTATCTAAGTAGTTGTAAAGTAAGTAAAACTTTAAAAAAATTATTCTTTAAAGCAACTACCAAGCAATTTCATTTAAGAAATGTTAAATTCAAGCCAATATTCTATTATATCTATGTCCACTAGCACTTTTTGAGTAGAGAAGGCAACAGCAGAATGAAACCATAAAAAAAAAAAGAGAGATGTGTGCACAAAGACAATAGAGAAAACCCAGAGCTATCAATGTGACATGAACTCATAATATGCAAGGAGTAGGTTGCTGACAACCATTAACTCAGCTCCACTACATCTCCGACTGACTCCTAAGGTTCATTGTCATTATAGTGTAATACAGACCACAAAACACTTTGTCCCAAACTCATTTCCTCTAGACTCCCTCAAAACACCCATGAAGATCCTATCTATTGAGGGAAACTCTTTATATCACAGTTGCAAATACGTGGGCCCAGGATGCACATGATGAACAGATTTGAGGCATTACGTGATCCTAGACCATTTAATCTGTGACCCACACAGAGGTCTGAAACCTAACTGGGTACAAAATTGACAAATATACTTCAATTTAGATTAACTAAGAGCTTGTATAAAGAAAAAAAGGGCTTAAAATTATGTAATTAGTACAGCTCTCCTAAGGAGAGATATAATTATAGCAATCATAAATCATTTCCCTCTCATAACTGTAAATAGAGAACAAAGGGAACCCGACAGACACTTTTTACCAGTTTTCCTCCTGGTGGGAAAATATATTTTGACATGAGTAATAATCACACATGATCGTCATTTAGGGGAGAGCAAGGAATGGAAAACCACTTTTTTAGTTTCTGGAAAAATAATTTTTTGGTAATTGTAACAAATGGTCTTTGATAAGTATGAACTTGTCACACTTGTGACAGTCCCCAGGCTGTCTTTGAGGATAAGGGAATGATTAAGAAGAAACCAACCCCTTTGCACTTCTGTATAACCTTTATTCTAAGCCTAAAAATGAGATGTTTTAGGGATAGGATTTGACAAATCAGTTTTTGCTATTTGTTTTTCCTCTTCTACTGTTGAGATGTAAAAGGGGGGGGGGAGAAAACCATTGATACAGCTGACTTTATGCTAACTTCTTTTTCAGTCCTCACCCCATGATAATTTTATTTGATTTTACAGAGAGAGAGAGAGAGAGAGAGAGAGAGATCAATGTGAGAGAGAAATATGGATCAGTTGCCTCTCATCCACCCCCTCCTTCCCCGACTTGGGATTGATGTATACCACAACATAGGTATGTGTCCTGATCAGTGATCAAACCTGCAACATTTCGGTGTATGGAATGATACTGGAACCAACTTAGCCACCCAGTCAGGGCTATGTTGACTAACCTTTTAAAATTCTATTGTTAAAAAGGGACATTTTAGAAACTTTATAAATACTCTTGCCCATCAACACAGTTGCTCAAAAAAAGATGCTTTGCATTTGGGAAAATGTGGATTTTTAAAGACATGTACAAAATTGTATTTTTGGACATTGTTACATTTTTCTCTCAAATACTTTTAGGTTGATTACACTGATATAATTTGGATAACTAGAGATCCAGCATTCTCTCTTTTATAACCTTGACAACATAACCAAAAAAAAGTGCCAAAAAAAGAAATGTAATTCAGCATGGCAGATCTTTCTAAAACAGCAATATTTAAAATTTATTATTTGCTAAAGCTGTTTTTGTTTTTGCTTATGTCTTTTGCTTTTAAAAATATTAAAAGGGAAGAATGAGACAACATTCTTTAGTGATATACAAAATAGCTTTGACAATGATGGTATCATCTTGAGATTTTTTCTGAATTCCTTTAATGTATCCAATGCAAAACCATTAAATTTCTCTGAAAATGCAGCATATTAATTATTATGCAAAACATTTCACTTTTGGTTTGATAGCAAAGTTTTACACATCGTTGCTTTAAAGTAAGAATCAGAAAGTGACAATAGGAAGTAAAATATAATTCCACGACTTTTCTAGTTAGTGAGGAGGAATCCAGGCTCAATGTGGGAAACCAGACAGTTCTACCTGTGTGTCTTGCATTTACCCTTTTTGAGCTTTCACCTGGGTAGGTGGAATTCCAAGATAGACCAAGGCTCTACCCTTGGTATCTATATATAAAATCCAGGTCACTTGTTGCACTCCCCTTCCCATCACCACTGCCACCACCACCCAGGGTACAATCACCTTAACTAGGCTGCTTAAGGTGATCAGGCAAAACAAAGCCTTAATATCTTGTTGATATGAGAACTATATGCCCATCTTAAGGATGGTGTGACAGAACCAGGTGACGGAAGAGTAGAGGCAGGGACAAGGTACAGGTTGACCTGCAGTCATGGGGACTCCAGTACACCGGAGGCATTTTTTACAGAAGAGCTGAAGCTGTGAGGCACAGTTTGCTCTAACCAAAGAAGAGATCAGACCATGAAGCACACCCACCATGTTTCAATGTTAAAGGCCAGCCAGAAAAGCAAGGAGCAAGTGGACCACAGCCAACCTACCGGAGGCTAGCACACTCTACACCTGAGGGACCTGGGGCTCTCCTCTGCCTTGATCTCACGTAAGCCCCACATTTCCTGCCCCTGTTGTTTTTGTCCTCTCCCACAATTTTCTTTTTCTAGATAAAAAGACACACAACTCCAAGTGATGACCATGATGGTGTTTTCTTGAAAAGCTTTTGCTTTTTATGATCCAAGACTGATGATACACCAGAAGACAATATAGGCTAAAGAATGACCCTTTACATATGTCTACATCCTTATTTCTGGAGGCCATAAATAATCTATCTTACATGGTAAAAGAGACTTTGCAAGTGTGAGTTAACTAAGTATCTTGAGAGGGGGATATTGTTGTGGATTATCTGGTGCATCCAGTGAAACCACAGGGTCTTTATAATAGAGAAGCAAAAGGGTCAAAATCACAGAAGAAGGCAATGGGACAAGGGAAGCAAAAGGGAGAAGAGCTGATGCCATAAGGAGCAATAAGTCAAGGAATGCAGGGAGGTTTTAGATGCTGCAAAAGGCAAGGAAACAGACTGCCCCCTAGAGCCTCCAGAAGGGACCAATCCTTGACTTCAGGTCACTGAGATTGGTTTTAGACCTCTGACCCCAAGGAGTGTAAGATAATAAATTTATATTGTCTTAAGCCACTAAATTTATGGTAATTTGTTAAATTAGCAATAGAAAACTAATATAACACACTTATTATGAGATCAGTAATGGTTGTAAAAAGAGTAGATTTAGAAAAGTCATAATTGTAAAAGCCAAGAGACAAAAGATTAACAACACGGTTCATGAAGAAATGGAGTACAAGGAGTCAGTCGGCGATCACTAGTGATATCATTCTATCTTATGAGCTTCTAATTTATGTCAATGTACTACTCTTGTGTCCTGCTGTCTGCAAAGTGCTAGGTTGCAAAAATCTATGACATGATTTTTCAATCAAGAAGTTTAGTCTAGCAGGAGAGAAATTAAAGTGTAATATTCAAGTAATGAAACCATTCAGATTGTCATAGACAAAAGAGAACAGAGTGATTCATTGTAATTAGGGAAAGGAGAGTCTCATTAAAAAAAAAAAACAAAAAACTTCACAGTAAGAATATTCTATAATGGTGACTTAACTGGAGAGTAGAAGTATCCTGGAGAAAGATCTGGAAGCAAGGAACCATAAACTTTCAAAACAAATGAGGTGTCAAGAGCATAAGGACATTGTGAGGATTGTCAAGTTACTTGGCATAAGTGAAAATTAGAGTGCATGACAAATAAATGCCAAAACTGAGTCAAGAACTTCCGAAATAAATTTGAATGTATCTACTGCAACCCAACTCCAGTGCTACCAATGCATTTTAAGTATCATTATCACTTATAAAAAAAAAAAAAAAACCTTCAGTTTTTCTCCATACCTTGTTATACTCCATCCATATTGGGCCCATTCTCCCTCCTCTTCCTTGAACACTCCCAAGTCTTTCTTTTTGGCTTTTGTCCTTGCTGTTCCTTCTTCTCAGAACACCTAGCTCCCTGATGTGCATGTGGCTCGCCCACTTGTTAGTCAGGTCTCAGTTGATTACAGGACTGTCCTTGGCACCCTTGACTATGTTATTCAGACATTCCATATCATACCACCCTGCTTTATTTTAAACCTGGCTTTCATCACTATCTGAAATTATTTTGTCCATTGATTAACCTGATTGCCTAAATTATCTCACTTCCAACCCCTGCAAAGGTCTACGCCTCTGGAATATGTATGTCATTAGTCTTGTTCATTTCTCTACTTCTAGTGTCTGGAACAGTACCTGAGATGTACCGGGCACTCAGAGCATATTTACCGAATGAACTATGAGACACGCATTTTAAATAATGTTCAGAGGAAAAAAGAAAGGAACACAGTAGAAGCTTAGCTTAGAAAACCGAGCTTTGAGGAACTTAAACAACGATCTTCATCTTAATTGACATTTTAGGTGAAAACAGACTTGCTTGTATCTACAGGGTTCTTTTAGAGGATATAAGAAGACAACTAAAAAAAAGTTTTTAAAGATAAAATTACTCACATCCCCTGGATATAGGGGAAATACATTTTAGTGCCAATAGAAATAACCAGACAGAAGTTTGGATTACAAAATTATAATGCTTGTAATTTTTTGTTTTTCTGGTAAACCCATATCATTCATTTAGGCTGTAAATTCACTATTATCAACAAATGAATTAGGTAGACTTCACATTTATTTTCCCAATGTCCTGTGTTTACTTCTGCCATATCTTATTTCACACTTTATAACAATCAACTTGTTTCTTATCTCTCTCATTTACTAGACTGGAAACTCTTCTTGGATTAAGAGTGTTTTCTTCATTTCTGAATCTTGAATCCCAAACATTGTTCCTGTAATTTAGACGATATGAAATTAGATACTTGTTGGTCTGAATCAAATCCCTGCATGATCCCATGTTACTCTTCAGATGCCTGCAATTACACTCCAGAAATTTATGGTTCATATTTTAGTTGCTGTCTGATGATGCTAATATCTGAAAAAAATGCAAATTTCTCTGGTAATTTGCACATATTATTTTCCATGGTAACAGTAGCCATTATTAACTGAATGTATACCATGTGCCATGTATCTCCCTAGATATATTATATTGAATTCTCCCAAAAGTAATCAAAATATGTATTAATTTAGATAAGAAAAGTGAAGATGCTGAGAAATTAAGTGAGTTGTCTAAGGTCACCCATCTTTAAGTGGCAAATCACTTCTAACTTCAAACACAGATGAGCCACAATTTTTTAAAAATGTTTTAAATGATTTATTTTTAAATAATTCAAATGTACAGAAAAGTTGCAGCACTGCCACATATGCAAAACCAGTATCCCCAACTTAACACTTCATTGCATGTGTTCTATGGCATTCCCCTCCCCTCCCCTCCCCTCCCCTCACTAGATATCTGAGCACTCACCACATGAGCAAGTCAGGCTGGCACATAAAATTGACCATCACATCATCAATCCCCCTTATCTAAAATATCAGTCCACTATTTCTTCATATCATTTATCACTCTGACCACAGGTTATGTATCTATTGATTATCTATAGGCTATCATTCCCTTTGAAAATGTGCGCTAAGGGAGGGCAAGGTATTAAAATTTCTTGGATAGCAGTGTATTCTCAGTGCTTAAAACATAGTTGGTGCTCATTAAATATTTGTCAATTAAAAAGAAAATGAATGATGGATTAATGATTTTAGTACATTGATGGCATTACTGCCCATATTAAATTGTGAAAACTTTTTGGCTATCTATGACTTTTATCCTTTTATTATTCCAGGGCCTGCCATTGTTAATGAATATGAATGAAGGAGTGACATAATGAATAAACAGATGAGTGAGAAAAAATACTGGCGAGCCTATTCGGTGGTCCTAGATCACTAATCCTCCCTCCGGTGCTCTTTCTGGGAGCCCACACAACTGCATTCCTTACCTATTTAGTTATATTCATTCACCATTTTTAAGTGTAGCCAAAATATCATTTGTAAAATTTACTTGCTACTGAGATTAATTACTGGGTCAGCCATTTTTTCCCTGTAAGATTATTAGCTTGGAACACATAAATTGCTAAATAAAGCTTTACTTAAGTGTCTTCTAAGTAAGTAATAGAAATAACCATTGCAGGATTTGATTTCCTGTGATGACAATAAAAAAAGAAAAATACCGGTGAGCTTGAGACAGGATAGTAAGAAGCTAGGAAACTTCCTTGGCAAGTGGAATAGGGAAACTGAGACAGACAGCTGAACACAGTGACCAAACAATTTATAGCCAGGTGCAGATGGGCACTAGGGTATAAGGCCCCAGTGCCAGGCAGGGAGCAAAACCGGGAAAACAAGGACCTCACCCCCAGGGTAACATTTCCTCCCCTGGCCTTTCCTCTAGGAGAGAACATCTACACCTCAGTTGCATTTCAGCTCCAGGCCCAGAAAAGCAGCAAAGCCAGGTGGGTGACGCCAGGACCAACTGCAATGACTACAGACCCTCCACCCCGTCACTGTCCAGTCAGTGGAGACCATGACCCTGAAAGGGCCCACCTGGGGAATTGATCAGTATTCTACTGAAACCTTCTCCTGAGATCTCCCCTAAGGTTCCTGCCTGCAAGAAAGAGAGATAAAAGCCTCAGGATAAAGGATCCCTGTGCCCACACCCTTCCCCTGGAGAGCAGCTGCTGCCATTCCTTTCCCTTCTTCTTACCACCAACTTCTTTCTTCACAGGCACCTGTCTCCTAAACTCTAAGACAATGGACAGTGGCAGCTTGTCCTAGGCTAATCCCCTGAATCTTTCCCAAAAGCACTCTTTTCTCTGACCTCTGTGTGAACTAATTCAGCCCAGCCTCGGCTCTCCTGTTGCTTCCTCTATGCCCAGCTCTTCCTTGTTTCACTGTCCCCAGCTTTAATAAATGTATTCTCAGAGTTGTCTGGACTCGTGCTATGAAATCTTTTCTACCCACAGTCAAGAACCCACACACTACAGTTGGTCCTAGGCAGACCCACTCAGGGTCAGGCCCCTAACGTGAACAGAAGTGATATTAACCACTTCTACAACTGTTTTAACTTGTATAATGTTTCCATACAAAATCTTTTTTTATTCTTCATTCAGTGTGTGAATAAAGATAAGTCTGGCAATCTTTATGAAGGTGCAACCAAAACGTGGAAGACGCCTGGGCCCTGAGAGCACAGACTGCCCCATCTTGCAACAACACTTCACTGTGATTTGTGTCATAAATGTTTATGTCATTAAGTTATTAGGGTTCGAGGAATAATTTGTGGTAGCAGTTAACCTGTCTTGATTAACACAATGGTTTAATGAGAACATACGACCTTCACTCACCCTCCCAACTAAACTATGAGATCCTTAAGGGCAAGACTCATGGCTGATTCAATGTTACATCCTCAGGTGCTAATACCATCATGGATACACATGTGGTGTGCCAAGAAACCATGAATAATTGCAATGATATATTTCCAAATTCTCTCTAAAGTATAATTTATTCTCAAATGATACCAAAAGAAACCCTGTCCTATGCCAGGGTTTCCTTTGTATTCCAAATTGAAATACAAAGGAGATTTCTAGTAATTTGTGTGACATAACAGAAAGACATGCGAGATCAGACAGACCCATTCTCGACAACCGGTTCTACCACTTACTAACTGTGTGACCTGGAACAAATTATTTTACCTCTGTGAGTCTCAATGTCTTCATCTGTGGATTGGGACAATAATTATTATGATAACTACAGGCAATGTACATAATGTACAGGCATTGTATAACAATGACTGGCAAATATGCTAATCGTAAAAATGGCATTGGTAATTATTTTGTGATAATTACCAGGCAAAAGTGTATACTTCTGCATGGAGACTGCAGAAGAATATTTGAGAAGGTAGTACTGATAAAATGCCTTGCATGGGAAGGAAGCTGAAGCATTTCTCCGAGGTGTCAGTCACGGTCTAATGCTGCGGGGACTCCGGCAGCTCATGCCTTGGTAGAATGAAGCTGACAAAAGCTCAGAAGTGGTGCAGGTGCCCCAGGGCTTTGCCCAGAGCTTAGGCCATTTGCACGCGGCAATGGTTGGCCCTGCCGCTGAGAATATGACGGACAGAAAACCAGAGATTTGACGATTATAAGAACTGAGCAATAACAACAGGAATTCCCGAATCATTCTTTAAAATTCTGTGATATTGGATTTATTATTTCTAAGTGGATATTTTTCAGAATAATAACAGCAAATCCATCCATTGGTGGTAAGATTTCATTCTCCAGAGAGATTTATTTGGAATAAACCTTTGAATCATTTAAAAGAAAACCAGGCAAAACTTCATGCATTTTCCCCCAGGAAATCACCTCATTTCTAAGGGAAGATTGAATGATACACAACAGGCAATGCTGACTTATAGAAGATGTTATCAAATCCTCTGTTTTCCTCATAATGAAATCAGAAGGTAGAGATGCATTAGACAGAAAAATAGATAGAGGCAGGAAACAAATGATACATAATTTTAACCTGAGGTAAAAAATTTGAAGTTGACATGAAATTGGTTTTAATGTACTGTTAGAATCCATGTCCTGACCCTCAGGAAAGTGTAAGGATCGGTTCCTATGCTGGAGTGTGAGCTTGAAATTCCCAGACAGACCAAGGGATATCCAAGACCCAATAATAATAGCAACAACAATACCATTAACTCCATCATTGCCTGCCTGTGGTACAAGCTTCTCCATTTGAAAAGCATTTTCACTGATGTTAGTTTAATCCCCCAAGAGAAAATGGCTAAGGCATCACGAGAATGCCATAAAATCACTGCCGTGCCTGTTAAAGAACGGAGGGCGTGGGGTCAAAGAAATGGGAGAGGGCAGTAGAAAGAGACAGTCTCTCTGGGTTGTTTTCTCCCTGGAGGTGACTTCACCATCAGAGATTGAAGCGTTGCTATAGTGGAATCCAGAATAAATGTGGGAAAGGGTACCTATAAGTCCTTTGTCTTCTGTGGATCAGGATAAAAGTGACAGAATTTCAATCTGGGAAGATTATCCACAATTAGGCACTGTCTTAGAGTTCAGAGAATTGAAGTACTGAAAATACAGCATAGTGTTGGGTTAGCCTCATTTTATTGATAAGAATAGTATAGAGTGGAGAAATTGACTGCATTGGGAACTCAAAAAAACAAAGTGACAAGGTAGGGATAAGAGACCGGGTTGGGAAGGCTATTCCACTCTGTCCTACCAGGGAACCTCCTTAATCTTGGGAGGTGGGGTAGCATAACCATGATAAGTTCTCATCTCTCATAGCACAGGTCAGTAAATAATATCAAGTTTTAACCATATAATTATTTAATTTGGTGGTATGGAATTCATGGCCATAAGAAATGAGAGATTAATAGAGTTAAAATGGTCCCTTCTAGATTTACTAATAAGCACCTACACATGCCAAGCACTGTGTAAGGCCTTACAGTTGAGTCTGGCAAAAATACTAATGCATACTTGTGCCTGTCCTCTGTTCACACAGCTAATTATTGAGTAAATATATATATTTTTCAAGTGTGCTGTATTAAGAGTCTCTGTTAGAGGGTAATTAAATAAATCATCTAGTAAAGAAAAGAAAAATGATCCTTTCTAAGCAATAAGACTAAGAATAGAGTAATACTTTTTAAAATTATTTAAATTTTGGAAAATTGAGGAAAAAATGAATAATATAGAATGTTTTTAAATACATACCCCTCCATGTTCATTATAGCACTGCTTAAAGTAGCCAAGATATGAAGAAAATCTAAGTGGTCATTGATGGATGAATGCATAAAGAAATCACAGGAGATATAGATACAGATATATGCATGTATATGGAGGTCCATCCTTCATATATATACACATAACATCATAAAAAAGAATGAAATCTTTTGCAACAACATGGTTGGAGCTCAAGGGAAATATGCTAAGAAACATAGGTCAGACGGGGAAGGACAAATATCTCCTACATGTGGAATCTAAAAACAAACCAACCAATAAAAGCTCATAGATGCCAAGAAGAGATCAGTGGTTGAGAGAGGGTGGGGGCAATGAGATATGAGTGTACAGGATCAAAGGTCCTGTAAGAAAAAATCAATCAAGATAGTTTACAATCATAAAAGAATAAAGGAGAAAAATATGATCATTTTAAACTGTTATATAAATAACACTTGAAAAAATTCAACAACCCATTCGGAATATAAGCTCTCAAAGATCTAGAGCGAGAAGACAACTTCCTCCACCCAGTACAGGGCCGCTCTAAAAATCTACTAAGAGTGAAGTGGTGGAGGGGGAAATAAAGGCAACTGTGCTTGAACAACTATTAAAAAAATAAGATAAATAAATAAATAAATGAGTGAGATATCAAATGTTTTCTTCCAAAGATTAGAAATAAGCAAGCTGCCTACTCTTACTACTTCAGCTTAACATTATACTAGAAGTTCTAGGCCATTTTTAAAAGGCAAGGAAAAGAAAATGTATAAAGATGGAAAGGGAAAAATTTAAACTATTTTTATTTATACATGAGATATATCTTATGAAAAGTATGTGTCCTCTACAGAACAACTTTAAGAAATAATCAGTGAATTCAGTAAGTTCATATGATATGAAGATTATTATAAAACAAAAACAAAATCTAAATTGTATTTGTATAGACTAGTAGTAAATAATTGGAAAAGAGACCAAAATGTCAACTATATTTACTAATTCCATTGTTCTTTAAGTTACTATTTCCCCAAATACCTTAAACAGCTAAGATGGTCAATAAATAAATATTAAAATAAATAAAAATGAAATCAGAATGCCGTGGAAAGAGCCTGCGCCCAAGTCCTTTACTAGCTCCCACACTTGCTCAGGTGGCTTTACAAACATTACTTAAGCTCTCCAACATCCCCATTAAAAAATCTGAATAACTGTTGAGTATTATATTTATCTACATAGCAAGTATAATTTTTTCTTCCTATCAAATAGGTGGAGTTTTACCAAAAGAATGTATACATGGGACATAAACTACTTCTTTTAGCATCATAAGGCACTTGAGACGTACTCATAGCTTTATTAATATATTATGCCTATTAGATCATATGGTGCAAAATGGAAAATGGCTAAAAATCAACTGAAGATCCACAAATACTGTGAAAGCCAGGCATCCTACCTGTTGACCTCAAAAGGCAGTGGAAGGAAAGGATGACTTCTATCACATGAAGCTCTGTCTCAGCTACCCATGGCAATTGTGACCTACAGTTTTTTCTAACTGCTCTGAAGAGCAATAGATAGGTTTTATTAAATTTTCACCATAAGGTCTTATAGTTAAGGCTATGCCCTTAGCATATGGGTTAATGTGAAGAAAATGGCATCAATATATAACTTTTGGATTCATATCCCAAGATTAAAATATTGGCGATGTGACCCTGCATTGAAGGCTTGAATTGGAAAGGATATCAGTTCCTGGCAGAATCTCTCTGTGGCCTTAGAGAATAATAGCTTGACCTTCGGAGACATGCACAGTTTTATATTCACTTTAGTTAAAAAATGACACCTTGCACATTTCCAGGTAAGACTTTATCATATTAATGGCCCCAAGGGAAGCTATGTATTACCAAATACTTTTTTTTTTTTTTTCAGAGTAACTGCTGTAAGAGATCCTATATGAAGGTAGGGGCCTGGCATTTAAAACTTTACAACATTGTCTTTGTCTTAATTTGGCATTCCTTAGTTGATCCTCAGTCACAGTATATGGAACCTGAACGGTGCACTCCTGTACTCCTGGGCCCATTGATTTTCCTCTCCATTTCTGCTTCTGGCTTACCACTTCCAACTCATATTCAATTTAATTGGCAGAGTCATCCTTCCTAAATAAATATCTGGCCCTGCATCTCAACTGCTTCACTCCTTTAGTTGGAGTTGTGCAGCTCAAGGGATGAATTTAAAATTCTTAGCAAGTCACATAAGTTCTGCCAGACTTGGCTCTTCCTTTGGCTGTCTAGACTGATATTTGGTAACTACTTCAAACGTGCCAGGCACTGTGCTGAGCCCATTGCATGAATTATGTCTTTAAAACTTAACACAATGTTAGGATAACACAGAGGGAATTATGCTAAGTGAACTAAGTCAGACAGAGGAGGACAAATACCTTATGATTTCATTCATTTGTGGAATCCAAAAGCCAAAACAAATGAAAAAAACAAACAAACAAAACAAAACAGAAACAGACTCATAGATACAGAGAACAAACTGATGGTTGCCCAGGGGGGATTTGGTGGCGGAGGGTGAAAAAGATGAAAAGGAATAACGGTTCGAATTTCTCCTCATAAAATAAATAAGCCACGGGGATGTAATATACTGTATGGGAAACATAGTCAACAATATTGCCATAACTTCATATGGTGACAGGTGGTTACTAGACTTACTGTGGTGATCACTTCATTGGGTACACAAATGTTGAATTACTATGTGTATACCTGAAAGGAATACAAAGTTGTAAAATATATTTGAATGAAAAACCTCAATGTTGTATGAGAAACACTACTGTTACCCCCATTTACAGGGGAGGAAATTGAGGTTCAGAGATGATAGTTTCACTAATGTGATATTACTAGTAAGTGCTGAAGCTAGTGAGCTCGAGACCTATTATCTCTTCTGGAACCACTCACTCCTGGTTTTGCAACTCCAATCTGCAGTATTATTTTCCCTCCATCTATGAGTTTCCTCATTTGTACTGGAATACAGTGAATGTCTTCTAAATAGAGCTTTCATAACTGGGTATGTTTATTACAGGACAAAACAACTAAATAATTTCTAACATTGTGGATACTTTTTAAAAAGAAAGAAAATAAAAACAAGTGAACTAGGAAGGGGGGTGGGGGCTGGATGGAGGCAGAGGGGTAAAAATAGGGATATCTGTAATAATGTCAACAATACAAATTTTAAAAAGTAGAAAAAATTTGAAATAGGAATGTGAAGAAAAATTAAGACAGAGAGGCAGTAGAATTTTTCAATGAGGTCTTAAGAAAGGTAAAGAAAGCAGAGAAAAATTAAACCTGGAGTTTGAACAATACCCCTGAATTTGCTAGGTTGGAGAGAATGAGGTGGGAGAGAGAGAGAGAAATCTACTGACATTTTTCTAGCCAATGACAAGTAAGGAATGCTAAATAGGTATCAATTATCATTTTATTATTATTACTCAAAGACTTAAAATCTTATTAATATGCTCTTCATTTGGTATGCTTCTGCAATTCATTCACTAACAATGAATTATTCATAAGGGACTCTGCATATTTCCATTTCACAGTGGTCTTTCAATACTTTAGTTTTGCCCACCTGCAAATCCTCCAACTCTGGAAGTTTTGAGGAATGATATTTTTTAAGATTTGATTTGGGGAGATTTGCTATATGCGTTGCTTCCTAAAGACATGATTGCTGTTTGTTTGTTGATGCTAGTGCCTCACCTTGGGCATGTACCTCTTTTCATTCTCTTGTCTAACACCTACGTGTTCTGGGAGGTGAACTTAGGTGTGATCTAACCTTCTTTCTCATGATCCCAGGCATTCTGATCAGGCTTTCCTTCTCTGAGTTGCAATGGCACCTTGTACTTGCATCTATGATGACATTTCCACATTGGACAGAAACTGTTTTCCAGTGTAGGAAACATTTCTTCCTCAGTGGTGAACAGTGTAACATACGTAAGAATGTTTACTCTGGAACCATTCCAGCTAGGTCCAAATCCTTGCTCTACCTTTTGCTGAGAGACATTATGTAAATTACTCAACTTCTCTGTGCCTCAGTGTCCTCATCTATAAATGGAAATAATCGAAGTATATACATCATGGATTGGTTGCCCTAAGTTATGTAGAGTGAGTAGAAAAATAACCACCACATAGAAGGCACTCAGTGTTAATTACTAACTCATTTGACTACCTATTGACAGGAGACTCTGATGAGCCAGCATGACTTCATTCCTTTAGATCTTATTTTCCCCAATGATTAAAAAGAAATGAGGGTCTTATGAGTTCTAAAAGAGTAGAGAATACTTCTGCTCAAGAAAACAATGAATTGTGCTGTATTTTATCTGGACCTCTTATAGCTCTTACCACTTTCCACGTTGTAATATAGTTCTGGTGTTCCTGTTTTATCCAGTTCTTGAGCAAGCTGGACCTCTATCATCATTGGTATCTCACCTTTATTGTTAGAGCTCAATATGTTGCCTGAGCATAGTAGGCACTCAAATATTTGCTAAATAAAAAAGTATAAGTAAATTTGCAAGGAATCAGAAGAACCAGTAAGTCTGATACTATCCAAGGTGAACTGCAATTTTTTTTCTTCAGATTGGGTGCTGTGACCATGAACCATTGTTAATACCCTCAGAAGTAAGAAACATTGTAACTGCAAAATAGGATGACACATTCCTGTTAGAATTCCAGGCACTATAAAAATCAAAATATATCCCCACCCTCTAAAATCTTTATTTAACATAACAGTTAAGCACTCAGTGAACATTTATAGACTTCATTGCCTTATGGTAGAGATTTGGAGACACATATTAAGGATTTCACATTTTCTCTCAATAAACATGCAAGTGTTTGATGTTGTTCTTCTTTAAGTACATTTTAAATATAGTTTTATGATCCATCAAAAGGGCATTATTCTAATAGCAAATAATGTATTCTGCTTGCCTGTGTACAATACACTCTGCACTATATCCCAAAGAGAAGAAGGCCTAACTGATATGGTTCAGTGGATTGAGCATTGGACTGCAAAGCAAAGGGTCCTTGGTCCAATTCCCAGTCAGGGCACATGCCTGGGTTGCAAGCCCAGTCCCCAGTAGGGGGCATACGAGAGGCAACCATACATTGCTGTTTCTCTCCCTCTCTTTCTCCCTACCTTCCGCTCTCTCTAAAAAATTAATAAATAAAATCTTAAGAAAAAGAGAAGAGGATACTTTTTTTGGCAGTTCACTAAATTTCAGAAATCTTATATTTAATCAGGTATCTGAAAAAATGCACTCTCATGCTTGGACATAAAATTAAAAGAATTTAAACCCACTAAAACTTCTAATGAGATCAAATATTTTCTTACTCCATTTAGAAAATTAAAAAACTCATTGCTTGAAATAAAAGTTTATCCTCTTGTTAATAATAATGGTCATTTATTTCTGTAAGCTAGTTTTTAAACATGTGAAGCTTTTAAAGACTACCTGGATAAGCCATAAAAACTCGAAGTCCATATTTTTAAGCTCTCTCTCTCTCTCTTTGGACCATGCTTTCCTTTATTTTTAGGCTCTTGCTTTCCTCACTTGCTCTTTCATAATGGCTTTAGAAAAGGGCCAAAGTGGCAACAGAATTTTACACCCCAGCCTTTAGTCTCCACAATGGCTTTGAAAATGCTCCGCCATCTGTCTGCAAATCATCTCCCCTCATATCCTTGATATGCTTCCTGGAAAATTTAACTCCCTTCTAAGACACAATTCTAAAGTCCATTCTGGAAAATGTCTCTGGCATGTTCATTCCAAGATCAAGTTAGTTCCTCTACATCACCCGACATCATGATGACATTCAAATATTGAATCAAACTTCTCATCCCTATAATCGAATTTCATCTGCACAGTAGTCCTATGAAATATGCATTATTACAATTGTAAGTTTATGGCTAAATGATTTTTAAGAAAGGTTAGTTAACCTGCTTAAGTTTTCTGTGTAGAGGAACTGAAATTCAAATCTAGGTCTTCATGACACTGAATTCTGAGTTTATAGCCACCAATCTATACAAAACGTTATTTTTAAAAACATCTAACCAATGTTCTAGTAATCATCTATCCCATGCTCATTCTGTAAGCAGGCAATGAGGTCCTTGAGGAAATAAATCTATTTTATTCTCATTGCCTGGAAACTGATAAAGCTCTAATAAGTGTTTGATGGATGAATTGATAAATCTGTGAATGGAGAGGGAGGAAAAGAGGAGGAAGAGGTAAATTGAAGGATAGACAAATGACTGAGTAAACCTGGTGTGACATAAAGAGAAGTTAGAATTCTGGGGTCTGCCTCCCCATCTTTTGTCCCGGATTGTTCTGCCTATACAACCATTTGAGAATGCTGGTATATCCTGATTATTTTTCACCTACTGTTATTAATATGCACTTATTTTCCTTTCTGGGAGTGCTTAGAGCAAGTATGGCTGACATTTGAGTAGTGTTTTAATTCCTCATACATTCTTCCAGATAATGCATGTGACATTTTGTGAGGTAGTATTTTCCTCAAAGCAAGCTTATTTCTCATAGAGTGATACAAAATATTATATGAATAAACCAATCAATCAAAACTGAATGCATGAAGGAATCCCTCAAGTAATCAATTACCTAATCAATGATTGGGTATACAAACTGTGGATTTATTTATTAGCTTATATCTATTTTAGCCTGTGGCTGAGGGACCTAGATTTACTATCCAAGTATGACTCTATGATAGGTATTATGTTAGGCTCTTAGGCACACTTACTCATATGGTCCTCATAATAGCCAGGAAAGATTTTTATTCCCATCTCAAACATTCATAAACAGAGACTCAGGTTAAATTTGATGAGATAAGAAGTCAAGCACCTGTAAGGTGGCAGAGCTCAGATTCAAAATGTCATTCCGACTCACTGTCTGTTCTTTTCTTTGTATGTGGATTGTAGAATGCCTCTGAAAGTTGTGTAAATTTGGTTTACAAGATTTAAACCAAAAATGCCCACTTTCCTGATACTGTGGTTTACCAGTCTCATATATTACTGAAGTTACCAAGCCTCATTCTAACAAAAAATAAATTAAAACTATGGGAAAGGCTGACTGACCAGTTATATTTAACGTACTTCATCAAATTAGCCCCAGTTGCCTTCTGAGAAGTTGTGCTTCCCCTAAATAACTGAGTCCCAGTGTATCACCCACTCCTGGTGGCCCACCACCTTCTCCAAGCATGGAAAGATAATCATGTATTTATGTAGGGCCTTTTAGAACTCAACATATTTTTTGAAAGATGAGTCATTCTGCAGAAGCTTTCTTGTGATTACCAACTTGGCATGTTCTCCAAAAGTAAAACTGTACCTGGAATATATATCGTATACTTCCCCAGGGTAACTTTATACGGTGGCTTTATCCTAAACTGAAAACTCATTGGCTTTGTTATTTCCTTTAGTAGCTAAATTTTTGCAGCTTTATTGAAATATAATTGACAGATAAAAATTGTATATATTTAAGGTATACATGATGTTTTGATATACATATTTAGTGAAATGATTACCACAGTTAAACTAATTAACATAGCCAACACCTCAAATAAGTACTTTTTGGGGGGAAGAGAGTTGGAAGAATCTACCCTTTCACAAATTTCAAATATACAATATAGTCGACATGCTGTAAACCAGATCTTCAGAACTGATTTATCCTGAATAAATGAAACTTTGTACTATTTGGCCAACATCTCCTCATTTCCTTCCACAGTGAGCCCCTCCCTGCAATCCACCATTCTATCCTCTGCATTTGTGAGTTAGACTTTTTTTAGATTCTTGCAGTATTTGACTGTTTGTTTCTATGCATTAGGTAGAGCTGCCAGGTCTCCTGGTCTTGGTAGAGAGGCAGTTCACTGAACTGGGGGCTCCAGATGCACCCCCCAGGTGGACTATGTGTACCCTCCTGTGGTTGTTGAGCCTTAATTGCTTTCAATGGGAGGGGTTTACCCCGAGGTGGATTGGCTGGGAGTACTGGCAGTGATTATAGCAGAGAATCTGCTATGCAGATCCTGACCCCATGGAACAGGAGTAACTCCATTGGATCTTTGTGCTCGCTTAGTCCACTCTTTGAGTGTGTTGATCATGGATGTGGTTGGTGAGCTTCAGTGGAAACTAAAGCTGTCCCCTGGATACACTGGCTCTAAGCCTCCTAAAAGGTGCAGGCCAAAGTTAGCCGCCACCTGTGCTCTGCCTGGGGCCACACGGCATGAGCTACAAAGAGATCTGCAAATGACTGCTATGGGTGCTGGCATTGGAGGTGCCTGGAAGAGTCCAATCTGTGAACCTAGGCTGGCTGCCACTAGTACTGGTCTGGGGCCACTTAGCAAAAGGTACAGGGTATGCTAAGGCCAGACTCTGCTTGATTACAGTTTGTGAACCTTTTGAGAGATTTTAGGAAAGTCTGCAGCATGAGCCAAGACAAGCTATTTGTATGAAAAGGCTGCTGGAAATGTCTTGGGTGGGCCTGCAATTTAGGTGGGGTGTGGTGAGGTCTCAGGAAGTCACCAGGGCAGAGAGAACAGTGTTTGATAGAGTCTCAGATATGGTACCTGTCTGCTGGCTCTGTTCTGGGAGAGCTCAGCAAAGAAACAGTCCCTTCTGCCAGTCTGTCTGGGAGAAATCTGCCCCTCCAGCCCTTGCCCTAATATGGGACAATTCACTACCTCCCTGTTTGTCCCTGGTGTCCTTTGAGCTGCTTCACCAGCATTGGAGCAGTGGAAGGAAGCAAGGAAGTTTCCTCAGAGCAAGGATGTTCAAGTAAGTCCATACAAATCTTTGAAGAAGAATACCTAGGACTCCAGAAGCCCTTCATCTTTCTCAGCCATGGTTCCCACTGGTTCTTTCTGACACTGAAACCCTGCCTGGGGGGCCTGGTTTGGGGTTGGGACCACTGGCTCCTCAGGGGCAATCTCTGCAGGCGAGATATACCTCCTGACTTCACCATTCTCAATGTGGCTTCCCTTTTATATCCTCAGTTATAGGACTTCTGTTCAGCTGGATTTCAGATGGTTCTGAGTGATGGTTGTTCTGTAGTTTAGTTGTAATTTTGATGTGGTTATGGCAGAAGGTGAGTACCATGATAACCTACACTGCCATCTTGACTAGAAGTCCCTGGTTCTCTTTTATGTCCTCATTGATACTTGTTATCCTTATATTTTTGATAGTAGCCATTATAATAAATGTCAAATGATATCTCATTATAGTTTCAGTTCACATTTCTCTGATTAGTGATATTGAACAACTTATCTGATCTGTGGTTTGCAAATATTTTCTCCCATTCCATAGGCTGTCTGTTCAATCTGTTCATTGTTTCTTTTGCTGTGAAAACTCATTGGTTTCAGAAACATGCTAGACTCGAAGGGTTAGGAAAATTAGAAAACAAGAAAGGAAGAAAGAGGGAGACAGAGAAAGAAAGAGAAAGGAAGGAAGGAAGGAAGGAAGGAAGGAAGGAAGGAAGGAAGGAAGGAAGGAAGGAAGGAAGGAAGGAGAGAAAAGAAAAAAAAAGAAAAGGAAAGAAAAGAAAACTATTGCTGGGTCAAAGGTACACAGAGCCTATTACCCCCAACTTGGCCTGGTGATCATTAAGAGTTCATACTGAAAGAAAGAGAACCTAATAGACTTTGCCTTAAAGGTACTAATTTAGATCTTTAAAAAAATGTAATGTTTCTATTTATTTATTTTCTTGTGACAAACTTATTTACTACTCAAAAGAAAAAAATAGCTCTCTTAATAATAGACTGTATATGAAATAGGATTGCTGCAATAAAAGAGTTTTAAGGGAGAGAAATTAGAAATCATTAAAAGAAGGAATATATATGGATCAAGTGTTTATGATAAGTCAATTACTGTAGTTGGACATTTACACTGGAGTACACTTTCTGTCAGCTAAGTTAACAAAGAATAACACTTTGTTAGTCATAGCCTTTACTGACAAAAGTAAACAAGATGATCATTAGAAGAGATCATTCATTCCTAGGCCCTACACTAGAAAGATTTTACCTTGAGCAGAGCCAAAAACACAATGGGGGAACAAGGGCTCTGGATCCCAGAGTCCTGAATGAGGCCTTCTTTGAGCATAAACTTGGATAGGTCATTTAACCCCTCTAAGATTTAGCTCGATAAATACAATCTATATGTTTAACATTTACCTAATTTAAAAGAATATATGTAATCCACCTAAAGAAAAAAAATAAACAATTAAGAAATTAATCCACGTATACCCACATTTAGAGACTAAATGTGACCATTACTTTGGAGACCACTGGATGTTTCTCCTAGGACCCATTCCTTTGTCTTCACCCACTGTCAGAAATAATCATCTCTTGAATTCTTGGAGTATCTTTTTTTATGGTACTTTAGAGTGTTCACTTATGTTTATTTTTATATAAGATATTAATTGTTTATATTTTTGAAATATATATACATGTAATCATACTGAATGCATTTTTTTTCTGAAAATTGCCCTTTCTACCCAACTTCATGTTTACAATTCATGCCTTTGAATACATTTAGCTGTAGCTCAGTGATTTATATTACTGTGTAGCATCCTGTTATATAACTATACTAATAACATTTATTTATCCATTTTGCTGCAATAACAAGTTGGGTGTTTTCCCCAGTTTTGTTTTTCTATTATAAATTTAAAAAAATGCTTCCATAACATTATTACCTGTATCTTAGATGTGTGAGCGTGTCTGTAGGGTAAATTCTTAGGAAGGCTATTGCTGGGTGAAAAGTACACAGAGCCTGTCACCCCCAACCTGGCCCAAGGAACATTAGGGGCTCACAATAGATTAATCACAATCCTTAATTAATAAAACACTGATAAAAAAGGTCCATACAAACATGTACATTTTTAAATTTCTAGTTAATGTCAAATTGTTTTCCAGAATGAGTCTACTAATTTACATTTTGACCAACAGATCCATGGCTCCACATTTCAGCCAACAATTAAATATTTTAATTCCTTCACATCTGGTAGACGAGCTATGTTGTCACTGTTACGGTAACGAGAACTCACCTACTTCCAGTGAAGTTGAGCTTATTTCTATATGCTTATTTCGTAGTCAAATTTCTTAACTTCATCTTTGAAACTTAGTGAAATACTTCATATATGTTTGTCAAAATGATAAAAATTACCAAATTGCATGATGGAATACTACGCAGCAGAAAGAAGGAGCTCTTACCCTTTGCAATAGCATGGATGGAACTGCAGAGCAGTATGAAAAGTGAAGTAAGCCAGGTGGTAAAAGACAAATACCATATGATCTCACCTTTAGGTGGAACCTAATCAACAAAACAAGCAAGCAAGCAAAATATAACCAGAGACACTGAAATTAAGAACAATCTGACAGTAACCAGAGGGGAGATGGGAGGAGATAATGGGGGTAGAGGAGGGAGGGGGTTTCAGAAACTATAAAGGACAGATGTATAGAATGCAACTGGTTTGACTACTTTTCCCTTTTCATTTGCAAATATCCTTCTTCTGTGATGTGATTAGCGGCATTATCTCCTTTGTTGTCTATAAAAGGTAACCACCTAAAGCGAACCTGCACATAGTAAATGAGGACCATCATGTAACTGTGGGGAGAAACCCATTAAAGGCTGGTCACAGCAACTAAGCCTTTTGCTCCCGTTGAGAGAAAAGCCATGCTGTCCTTTTTCCTCCACTGGACTCGATAGTCTGTGTGAATGTCTTATTTCATCCATAATGCCACGGGCACTGTGGGCTGGTATCTGCATCACACATGGAGAAAACCAAGGGGAGGTATAATCAGGGAAGGGAGGTGGGTTTGGCTGGGGTGGGAGAGTTGGGGGTGGTAAATGCAGACAATTGTACTTGAACAACAATAAAATAGTTTTTAAAAAAGAAAAGAAAAAAAATCACCAAATTACCCAGCAAAAATCCTGGTGAAGTGCTGACGTTTAATACATGTCAATAACCACTTTTAGCACCTACCCTCCAAGCAATTAAGAACTATTGATAAAATGAGAAATAACATCCTCTTTTAAGGTTTTTATAATGTACTAAAATATTGTTCAAGTAAATGCTTCTTTAGCACATGCGGACATACACTCAAATGCGCACACACACATTGACCTAACTCACTGAGGGCATTTCCTAAAAAGCTGAAGTTACCCTGTCTTATTATATTCATGTTTGGCTTTCCAATTTAAAAAAGAGGAAAAAAAACTTAATATCAAATAAATCAGAACTTGTTAAATGAGAAAGTTTTTTCAATAAGAAGTCTGTCAGAAGCTATGGCAGCTTTGTCTGTCTGTTTTCTGAGCAATCATCCTTAGGGCTGGCTCTGAGCCTAATTGCAAGAGGAACATACTCTAAAACAAAGTACTTGTGGTGAAAGTCAATTGTATGTAAATTTCCAAAGTTACAAATACTGAGATGGTGGTAAGCTCATATATTTTGGTAAAAACAAACTAGCAATGTTGTACAACTTTCTATGCTCTGTGGGCAGAGCAATTTCTTTTTATTATGACTAACAGATACAAAATAAGCTTCCAGGAAATCAGCAGGGACTCTTTTATCAGTTTCCAAAGTTTTGGAGGGATTCCAAATGAAACTTAGCCATTTTTAGGGATATGAAATTCAGTTTTGAAAGTGAAGATGATAACACTTTCTTTGAAGATTATTTTTATGATTATTTTTATGCATACAAAGTGGGTGAAGGGTAGTAGATACTCAAAAATAAACAGTAATTGATGCGGACACTGGCCAGCAGATGATTATGGATGAATTAAAACACACACACAGACTACCAAGTTTGGTGGAGGAATAAGGATAACTGACAGGCTTTTCTCTCAAGAGGAACCAAAGCTGCAGCCTCCGCCAGGACAGGAATAATCACTCTTTACATTCCAAGATGGTTCTTCCTATCCCATTACAACAAAGGAGCCAATGCCCCTCATTACAACATAGAAGAAGTACATTAGCAAATGAATAGGCAGCCTTACACTGGTCCCTGCAAGGCTCAGCAGGATTTTAGGAAGTTACAGTAAGCATTGGCAAGGTGAGGGAATTTTTAGCAAAGAGCAAACTTCAGAACAGCCTAAGTATATTGGCAAATCTGATTACCCATGAAAGAACCTATCTGTGGGCATGGGTCCTTTGCATCTCTGAGTGGGAACTGGGCCCACATCACACAGAAGGGTCTGCCACAAGTAATAATTTATCCAACAATATTTTTTTAATTCAATTATTTAGTGAGGGTCTGATGTGTGGTGGGCACTGTGCTATGCATTGAGATAGGTAAAATATAAGAAAAGAAATAAACTAGAATAGAATCTATGTATATAGTACTGCTAATATTAGCTTTTTCTTAAGTTTAACATACGCTGATTTGAATATTGGTATAATGCTCTAGTTATCATAAGATATACACTAACAAAGGAGAACTTTCTTTTAAATTTATTTTTACTAACTACATATTTTGAGCAGGTAAATCTTTGTTGCAGGTGCTGTCCTTGCAACACAGCGCAGTTTAGTAGCATCTCTGGTGCTGGGCACTACATGTCAGTGGCATACCCTGCCCCCATGTTGTGACAACTAAAATATGTCACCAGACATCGCCAAATTTCTCTGAGGGGCAAAAAATCAGCCCCAGTTAAGAATCACAGTGTTAGAAGAAATAGTAGAGTTCAAAGAGCAGTAGAGCAGGGCAGGGGTGGGGGAGACCTAAGATTCAAACCTGGCTGTGTCTTCTAACTATTTCTGCATTTATTTAACAAGGGACAGAATTGACAGAACAAAGCACGTAGTAATACAGCCATTCTAATAGGATTCTCAGAAATTGTCAATGCTTCACTATGTCCATGAAGAAAGATCCAGGCTTTCTTTCTTTCTTTTTTTTAATTGTTTTATTTTTGTTCAAGTACAATTGTTTGCATTTACCTCCACCACTCCCCTCCATCCCAGTCATCACCAGCTTCCTCCCCTGATTCCACCACCACCTTGGTTTTGCCCATGAAAACCCTTCCTTCTTTCCCCCGTTATCCCTTCCCACCTCCCCTCTGGTTACTGTCAGATTGTTCTTAATTTCAGTGTTTCTTGTTATATTTTGCTTGCTTGTTTGTTTTGTTGATTCGGTTCCACTTAAAGGTGAGATCATATGGTATTTGTCTTTTACCACCTGGCGTATTTCACTTAGCATAATGCTCTCCATCCACACTGTTGCAAAGGGTAGTAGCTACTTCTTTCTGCTGTGTAGTATTCCATTGTGTAAATGTACCATAGTTTTTGGATCCATTCATTTACTAATGGGCACTTAGGTTGCTTCCAGCACTTGACTACTGTAAATTGTGCTATGAACATTGGGGTGCAAAGGTTCTCATGAATTGGTGTTTTAGGGTTCTTAGCATATGATCCCAGCAGTGGAATTGCCAGTGTAAAAGTAATGTCAAATAACCGAAAATCTCAGTTCCCAGCACTAACATCACAATCAAGTAACATAAATAAATACTTGACATCTTATGCTGTTGGTAAGCTCCCCAATTCTCTGTCTCCTTATCTAAATCTTAGTTTCTTCATCTGTAAAAAGAGGAATGATTCCTCAATTTTCAAGTTTTGGTTGACTATACAGCTAAGAATTTCCACTAGCCCATATATTTACTTCTGTGTCATCCTTTAACATGAAATATTATAATTAATCATTTGTTTATATTTTCCTCTAACATACAAAAAGAGGTAATTTTGTATTAATCAGTGCATCACAAGTTCCTAATCCAGTATCTGACCTATAGAAAGGAACATTTACCATATATATATATAGATATATATATATAGTGTGATAAACATTTGTCAAGTGAATGACTTATTTGAATATTTGTTTTCAAACTTGTTTGTTTCTCATTTTCCTCCCCTCTTTTCCCTTATTTCCTCCCCTCCCTTCCCCTTCTTTTCTCTTCCCTTCGCTTTCCTGGCTTTTCATTTTTTTCTTTCCTCTTCTTTTATTATTTTTAAATTCTACTACCAATATAATCAGAAGTCACAATGAAAAACAGGTTATGGAAACAGTCATAGTTTTTACATTTTAGGGATTTCTACACTAAACAAAATCATTCTTACACTTGGATGCTAATGAATAAACATAACAGAACACAGAGACTTTCATGGAAAGTCTTTTATTAGGAAGTTCATTTCAAATGAAAATATTGCTGAGAAAGAAAACAGTTTGATGATTTGAATATAGTACTCAATTTTGTGTGCTGCACAGGATATTTTTGCCAATGTCATGTTATTTTTTAACTAAAGTCTCTATAAAATGCAAGAAATATATTTTGTTTAAAACTTTCATCAATATACATTGTTTTTCAACAACCAATTTGGCTCAGGATATCATAGAATCTTCTGTTCTCTCACTGGGAAAAAAAAAAAAAACTCTTCAGAATATTTTTGGCAGTTGGTCATTTAATTTTCATCAGCCCTCCTTACGTCAGGTTGAGGAGCAGTCTAAGGTTCATGAGCAGAGCAGCCGGATCCCAACACCAATTCTGACCTCCTCACTATTGTTCTTGGCTTGCCTTAACATAAAAGTTTAGAAGAATCAAGACTTCTAAATGAAGCTTGTACATGAGATGAGCTCAATATAGACAACGATACGAGGAGAGAAGTTGGAACTAGAAGTCAGAGAAAGTTGGTGGAAACTCAGCACTGCTACCTACTAGCTATGTTGTTCTGAACAGACAATGCAACTCCATGAATCCCACTTTCCTCATCTGTAAAATTTGAGGGCATAAGAATATAGTATATGGTCCTGGCTGGTGTAGCTCAGTGGATTGAGTGCAGGCCTGTGAACCAAAGGATTGCGGTTCGATTCCCAGTCAGAGCACATGCCTGGGTTGCCGGCCAGTTCCCGGCAGGGGACGCACAGAGGCAACCACACATCAATATTTCTCTCCCTTTCTCTCTCTCTCCTTCCCTTCCCCTCTAAAGATAAATAAAGAAAATGTTTAAAAAATTCTTTTAAAAAAAGAATATAGTATATGTTGCTGATAAGGGATGAAGCTAATGCAAGTGCAAATTCAAAGCAAGCAAAAACTTGGGAGAAGAAATTCCATCACAGAAAAAAATAAATTAATTAAGGGTAATTTAACAGTATTCTGACTTGAGGTGTCTAATATGATCTGTTGGCTTATACTGTTTTGGGAAATTTTCTTCAGGATAGAAAGAACAGCCGCATTTCTGTTTACAAGAAGAAAAGAGAAAAGAGGCGAGGAGAGATTAAAGGTTGACACCAAGTCCCATGGCTTAGCAAACACTCTGGGGAAGGAAGAGATTTTCTTTACAGGAAAGAAAAAAAAATGTTTTTCCTAAAAATAGTTTTACCTATCTTGAGATAATTACAACCCTAGAGAATTAGAAGCATTAAGAGGTACATATAGACATACACAAACTCAGAGTATGATTCATCTCTAGCTCAACTCAGCTTTCTCCTACTATGCCAAGTTAATTACAAACTTTCCTATCTAAGGAAAAGCATTGAAAACTAAACACAGGTACAGGCATGGGAATTGAATTCTATTGTTTTCTTTAAGAAAAGCAGACTGTTGGTGGAGGAGGGTCTCTGCCTTTCAAATCCTTAAAACAACGTTACAGGCTAGTGGTATTCAGTTACTAAATCAAGTTTATGAATCATTTAAGAGAGATTGCTCTGTGGAATTAGGGATTTCTAGTCTCAGCTCTGCCTTTAAAAAAGTGACTAGTAAAACTATTTAACACTATGTAGTGGGTTGTACAGTGCTTCCCCAAATTCATGTATAACCAGAACTAGAGAATGTGATCTTATCTAGAAATAGGAACTTAGCTTATGTAATTAGTTAAGGATCCTGAGATAAAGTCATGCCGGATTCAGGGTGGGCTCCAATCCAATGACTGGTATCCTTATAAAAAGTGGAGGGGACACAGAGAGACACAGGGAGAAAAGGGAAAAGGGCCCTATGAATACAGAGGTGGAAATTGGATAGATGTGCCTAGAAGTCAAAGAACACCAAAGACGGCTGGCAACCACCAAAATCTAGAAGAGAGGCATAGAAATTATCTCTCTCCGAGCAGCCAGAAGGAGTGACCTTGGCTCGATTCCTTGATTTCAGGCTCTGGTCTCCTGAACTGTGAGAAACTAAATTTCTGTCCTTTAAAGCCACCATGTTTGTGTTAATTTGTTACAGGAACCTTATAGGAAAGTAACACACCTTTCTTGTTCTTTTACCACTTCATCTGTAATAAGCTATGATAGAGGTATACATCTATCTAGCACAGTAACTATACACTATATTTGATGAGGGATAAAAATTGTAAAAAGACAGATACACATATAAAGAATTGAGCCATATAATTAAAAATGAAAAAAATTAGCCTGAACAATGTTATGGTTGTGGCCAATACAAGTTGTCACAGGAAAATGTGGTGGCATGGGAGATAGGCAGAGGTGAGGTCCTGGCACAGACAAGGAAAGCCTCCAAAGAGAGAAAACTAGGTTCAATGCTGGGAAAGAGGAGAAAGAATCATTCTGTTGAACAAGGACCAGGTGGCATGAGGATGGTTGAATTTCCAGGTTTCAGAAGACTTAGTTGTAGGAATAAGAAAGTGAGGGGATGGGACTAGAACGGAGGCATGGTCAGATATGAGTGACCTCTTAAAGAGTCTAAAATTTTCCTGAAAGAATGTGCTTCAGTTTCTTCATCTGCAAAATATATACATTGGACAAAATCCTAATTTTGCTGCTAGCTCCTGGGTTCTGAGGATCTAGGATTACTAAAATCCTTAAAAGTTGTTGTAACTTGGGCTCTGACACCAAGATAACCAAGCAACAGATCTTTCAGTAGATAGGTAATAATTATAATATAAATTAGTAATACTGAAAAGTGTGTGTAATTATTAATCAAATTTAAAATGCATTGTTCCAAAGTTTCAGAAATATTAGTTTAAAAAAACCAAGACCTCCATTTTGTTCCTACACCTGAGTTTGTGTATTAGGGAAGGGTGCACTTGGCAATGGATCGTCCAACAAAGAGGCAGGTTTTATGTCAGTTTATAGGCATATGCCAGGGTTCAATCATTATCTGACAAAATAGCAGGAGAGTCTTGACCACGTGATCATTTCAAAATGAAGGATTTAAATGACCAGTAAGGTAACTGAAGTCAAATCCAGCCCATTCCTCCCACTCCAACACACACACATTATGCGGGAGAAATGTCTTCAGTTGGTCATTTTGGCCTGACTTTGCCAAGTTAAAATTTTGGTATTGTAAAGGAAAGTATGGCAAAGCTTATAATGTGGAAATGTCTTTGGAACTCCAAAACCTGACTTGTGATCCAGGCTCTGCCATTTACTAGTATGTTACCTTGGACAAAGTATTTAACTTCTCTGAACATCAGTCTCTGTTATTAAATGGCAATAATACACACCACGATGAATAGTGAGTGTGAGGATTTATAAAATTACATGTCTCATCCACATACTGTAGTAATATTTAACATATTTTAGTTCATTAAATAGCATCTTTTTAATTAGTCTTATCACTTAAGTCTAATGGACAATCTAGAGAACTTTTAATCCCTGGATCTTGGATAATTTTTTATGAAGTATATTACAGGATATGTTTTAAGGGCCTGAGTACACCCTTGAACCACTCCATGGCCTGAAATTATTCAATTTATGCTAGCTTCGGTGAAGACTTGTGCAAAACTATTTATACTTTATTGCTACAAAGTTGCATATGAGGGTCGTGTTGGAATTTTTCTAGTAATTTGGAGCTGTATAAAACATCTGACCTACTAACAATGTTACCGATTGCAACTAATAGTATATCTTATTTCCATCTGAATCAGGCTGCCCCTCCATGGTTTAGAATAATTCATGAAAATTTTTCTATCAGCAGTTGGTTATGTAGCAATGAAGGGTTTTTTGAATGGTAGCATGAGGTATAGTGAAGAGGACTGCTCTTTGAATCAGAATCGGTTTCCCATTCTAACTATGTCACAGTTTACTGATAAATAAGTCAACTTCACATGATGTAAGAATAATAATGACCATACAGTTAATATGATTATTAAATGAGATAATGCATATGAAAACATCAAGTTAAATGCCTTAGGTATAGGAAGTAACAAAGTCACCATTGTTTTAAATAGTACACGCACATATTCCTGACACCTTCAATCTTTCTGTGGACATAGGCTTGTATATTTAGATAGATAGATAGATAAATATATTTGAACACTGCATTGGTGACCAATTTACACAGTGAAAATGCCTAGTGTAGTTGCTTATTCTTGGCGTCACATTTTTTTTTTTTTGTATAGACCTTGGCAGTTTGTTCTAACATGTTCTTCACAGAGTATTCTGTTTATGATAAATAGTAAACACAATAAGCACAACTTAAGCTATTTATAGTTCTAAAAATATCACATGACTTCGTATGCACTAGTCAAACAGAGTACACAATCTATCGTGACCTATGTTATTATCTATATCCTGAAGTTCAGAACATTTTTTTCCTCTCAGCAAAGCACCAGATATGTTCTTACCACCAATCCACTATTTATCTGAGCTTTGTAAATCCCACATAAAACCAAATGCCAAGTATCCAATATACAGGGAGAATGTCTCATTATTACACACACACATCCATCTTAACAAGTCCTTAAAAATGAACATAGTATCATTCATTGCCTATCTGAGGAAAACCTATAGCACTTTGCATGACTTATATGTAATGGACAGGATTATAAAAAGCACATGTGTTTTTTTCATTATTAACATATTTTAAGGAAATGGCATCATTGTAGTTGCCACTCAGCCTTGACTTCATCAGCAGGACAGCACAGATTACTATGTAAATCTTTCATACATAGGAGTTTGAATTCTAGATCCCAGTCAACTTTTAAATCAGTATAGGCACACCAGAGAGAGGGTAGTAAGAAGCTAGGAAAAATCCTTGGCAAGTGGAATAGGGAAACTGAGACAGACAGCTGAACCCAGTGGCTGAGCAGTTTACAGCCAGATAGGGATGGTCACCAGGGCAGAAGGCTCCGAGTGCCTGGCAGGGGGCAAAACTGGGAAAACAAGGGCCTCACCCCCAGGGTAACATTCTCCCTATGGAGATAACATCCAGGCTCCAGTTTTATTTCAGCTCCAAGCCCAGAAAATGAGCAAAGCCAGGTGAGTAATGCCAGGACCAGCTGCAATGACTAAAGACCCTCTGCCCTGTCATGGACCAATCAGTGGAGACCATGACCCTGAAAGAATGCACCTGGAGAACTAATGAAATGTTCTGCTAAAACCCTCGCCCGAGATCTCCCCTAGGACTCCTGCCTGCAAGAATGAGATTAAAAACTCAAGACAAAGGACTCAGAGGGCACACATATACATAGGCACATGTACACGCTCTCCCTCTGGAGAGCAGCCCTTGCCATTTCCTTTCCCTTTTTCTTCCCCCACTTCCTTCCCCACAGGCACGTGTCTTCTGAACTCTAAGGCAAAGGGCAGCTGGCAGCTTTTCCCAGGCTGATCCCTGAACCTGTCCCCAAAACTCCCTTTTCTCTGAGTTCCCAGTGAGCTAACGGCAGCCCAGCCTGGGCTCTTCTGTTGCTTCTTCTATGCCCAGCCCTTCCTTGTTTCACTGTCCCCAGCTTTAATAAATATATCTTCATAGTTGCCTGAACTTGTGTTGTAAAATCTTTCCTACATGAAGTCAAGAACCCACACACTACAGCTGGCCCTAGGCAACCCACTCAGGGGCAAGCCCCTGTCCAGTAAGATGATGTGACAATGTGTGGTGCTCTCATCTCATTATTGCTTCTATGGCACTAAGTTCCAATCAGAGAACATCTTCCTTGTCTCTCTTGCATTTGCCCCTCAAATTTCCATTTACTTAAGATAAACAATGACAGATAAAAACACTATCCTCAGAATGTTATTTTTGAATATTTAAAGGTAACTTAAAAGAATGAATATATAACATTCAGACCCAAATTTAATATATTATTATAATATAGAATTATAGGGTTTGGCATTTGGCCCTCATTGGGCTTGATTTTTACCTCTAAGTAGAGGAAATTGGACATCTTCTATAAACTTTGATACTAAATCCTTATTATGTAAAATTAGTGTAATAGTTTAAAGGGAGATTATGACAATGAACTTGGATAAGTGAATTGTAAAGCTCCTAGTGCAGAGCCTTTCCCTACTTCCCCTGAACTTCCCCAGGAACTTAACCATGGAGATTGCTAGGAGATGGAAGAAGCATTGTGTCTAGGAACTGGGAAAAGAACAGTATCTGGTATAACTACTTCAGTGGCTTATTAAGGCCAACTTAGAAACCAGATATCGAAGTACTTTGTAAACCATGGGAAAGCATTTAAAGAAAATAGCTAGGGGTGGGGAGGGATTGAGCAAAAAGGAAAAAGGACTCATGGGCAGGGACAATGGTGTGGTGATTGTTGGGGGGAAGGGGATATAAGGGCACTAAAAGGTCATGGGAAAAATACAATAAGGGTTAAATTAAATTAAAAAAAGAAAGTAGTGGGGGTAGTTTACTTGGAGGAATTTTTATACTGTTTTATCTAATAAAAAAAGAAAGTAAGATGCTGGGAAGTATGTAAAATATAATCACATTTTAAACACAAAATGGCAGAAATCACATATGTATAAGTTGTGTTTGTGTGACATATATTTGTACAACTACATTAGCATGGATAATATCAACATTGTTTACATGAGGCCTTTGTATTGGGGTGGAGGAAGAAGAAAAGTTGGCAGTAGATGAGAAAACAAATCAATAAGCATACAAAATATTTTTAAAATAAATATAGCTATATCCAAGATAAATATGTGTGATATTGTTTTTAATTCAAATTGTATAATTTAAAATGTATATTTTATGGTGAATAAATATGAGTGTGCATGCTATGGATAAAGAGTGGACTACATAAGGATGACCACCAAAGCATTAAAGGCAAGCATCTCAGAGTAAAGCATAGTAAAGAAAGATGTTTCCACTTTATTCCCAAACATGGTCTTTATTGTTTTCAATTTATTCAATGATGCTATTTTTAAAAAAGATTTTATTTATTTTATCTTTTGAGGGGAAGGGAAGGAGAGAGGGAGAGAAATATCAATGTGTGGTTGCCTCCCATGCGTCCCCTGCCGGGAACTGGCCTGCAACCCAGGCATGTGCCCTGACTAGGAGTCGAACGGCGATCCTTTGGTTTGCAGGCCTGCGCTCAATCTACTGAGCTACACCAGCCAGGGCAATTCAATGATGTTATTTTTAACACCTAAAACACACACACACACTCTTTAATTGTGAAAAACAAAGCAAAATCACTAAACAAATCTAAGGAATATGATCTATTATTCCAGGAATTTCTGACATACATGCAGCCATTCTCTCTTCTTTTCTCTTTGCAGACATTACTAGTTGATAGCCTTTTATCAAGGCTGGTGTCATTTCATAATTTACCATACAACATGAAGCATTACTAAATGATAACAGATAGTCACACTAGATCATATCAATTTGCCATTGAGGCATCAACTTACTCCTGAAGGTATAACCCTGCATTTTCATCTCTGCCTCTGAATTTCACTAGAAAAATTCTAGCCAAATATCCTAAAAATAAATGTTATATTAAGATAATAATTATAATTTGAACATTTTTTCCATAAAATTACAAAATAGTGTTGTTAGAGAACAATTATATAATAACAAGTAATTGTTCACACATGCCAATTATTCTATTGGGGAAAAGATCAAGAACACCAAAAGGATATATTATCCTCTAAAGTACAGACAAACATTGGACACAATCTCAAAATTGTGTACCCATGCGCCTATAAGTATGGAAGAAACAAGAGGACATTACTTATTGACAAAATGCATTATGACTTCAACAAGATAATTTAAAGACACAAATCCAGCTAGCTTTGCCCTTTAGTGGTAATGGTAAATTCATCATCATCTTCTGGGAATACCTTTATCTCACAGTCATTTTCCTCCTCGAGAAACAGAACTAGAACCACCTCCCCCCTACCTACAAAGGCTAAATGCACATGAAAGCATTCTGCTAGCAACTAAGCATGGAATGAATGTGAAGACTTGTGACTTTAGAGGGATATTACAGCATATCAACTTATATGAGAAAAAATGATATGCCAGTCATGATAAAACTTAATAAAGCAGTAAATGATGATCTGGAGAAGAAAAATAGTTTCTGTATCAATTGTTTTGAAAATAGTTTTTGTACTGATTAATTTTTTTATTTTTGTGACTTTAGCTTAAGCATCCTCTAATTCTTTAAAATCATACTTTACTATGGGTGATGGCAATTGCCTCTTGCAACTTCAATGAATATTTATGTTGATTTGTGTGTTGGGGGCTAGAGATCTCTAAATCCTTATCACACTCGTTTTTAGGGAATACTCAACTTTGGAGAGAGTTCTATTGATATTTGCAAAATAGAAAATCATTAGGAAGCATGTCATAAAATAGTTACTAGTGCAGTCTGTTTAGGTAATTTAAAAATTGACTCATTTTATTAGTGCTTCTTGTATTCTTTTCCATCAGAAAACATCATCTGGTCAACCACTGTATACAAACCTTTGACCAAGTACTGCAGGGAATAGTGAATGGAGACAGGATACACAAAAGAAGGTGAATTTGAAGTAGCTTGTTTGTGCAAATGTCTCTATGAAGACAGATGTACTGTGGAGGCTCAGACTTAAGTAATATCTCCCATATATTCATTAAATATTTCTTTCACTAGGAACTGTACTAGATTTAGGATACAAACCTCTCCAAAAGGAAAATAGATTTTGGAGAAAATAAATTATATGCTATTAGGACCCACACAAGATGTTATTTTAGAAGAAATTGCAGAATCTCTGGGAGAACAGAAAACTAACTTCCCTCCCAGGTCCCAACACATACATGCACATGCACACACATATCCCTGTTTGTCCAGATGAAAATGACTCTTTGAGGGAGGTAATACTTGAGCTGTGTGGTAAGGAGGAGAAGGCAGCTGAATCACAGGCAAACTGAGACAAAGAAAGAAGAGGAGAGTTAAAGGGAAGACAAAAGGAAAGCTCAATATTTATTTATTTATGTTGAATTTTGAGCCTAGCGAACTACTAACCCCCTCTAAATACAGTAGCTTACATGAATGAGAATCAATTCAGTAAGATATATTTTATTTTGCCCCCCATTATTGTATTTTATTAATGCATGACTATGTAGAGGCTCAGAATCATGATATGGTGACATTGGGATTAGCATTCAATTGCACTTTGATTTCTCTTCTATTTTTCTGAATATTAATGTTTTCTTCTCTATCCATTTTCCTTCTTCCAGACATAGGGGAAAAAAAAACAAGTTTCAAAAATATTAACCTTTTTCTAGCATTAAGAATAATAATTTTCCACACCAATTCTGTTTCTCTTTATGAGCCAAGAAGAGCGCTAACGTAAGGATTAATCAATCTGAAGAAAAGGGCAATGAAATTATGACAGCCGACCACCAATTATTGGGTGCAGTCCCTAGCCAGTCCTTTCTTTCAGAAAAAACATTACTGAGCAGACAGAAGAATGTCAAACATCACACCGGTATATAAGGTAGTAAGGGAGACAGACAAGGACACTTTTTCAGTGAGTTGAATCACCAGTACAACAAAGATCTGTACAAAGTGTTGACACAACGACTTTGTGAGAGTGCTGGAGAGGGAACCATGGAGAAGTTTACCTTAAAGAGGAGATCTGAGGGATATGGAGGCATTTTCCAAATGGAGGAGGCAATAGGATAGATTTTAGGTTGAAGTGGATGAACCGGATATTTTGAATAAGGAGCAATCTTTGATTGGAATTTAGTGCATGTGAAGTAGGAAGTCACCGCAAGATTGAGCACACGCTAAATGTTAAATTAAAGGGGGCTGGATTTTCTCTTGTAGCCTATGAAAACATGCAGGTTTTACACAAAATAGAGCCACAAAAAGATCTGTATTTGGGCCAATATTGTAGGAGGGAGGTTAGAAGCCAGTTAGGTAAACAAATAAAAGAGCTTTGAGGTTGGTATGGAGCGAGAAAAAGAGGAACAAGATTATTTCTCTCAGAATGATAGGCATGCTCTTGACCCTGAGGGGCTTCCAGACTAATTGGGAGGTAAGGGTTTGTTTGTCTGTTTTATTTAAATAGAAATATCTACAGTACTGTTAGATAGCATCTGATCATTTTCTCCCTGATATAAATGAACAGTTGGGAGATGACTTCAAAGACTATTTGGAAAGACATTACGATGGCCACATTTCTCCTCCAGCACAGTGAATCAGTGTTAGTAACAGAATGTACTGGGTGACTGGCTCCCAAAGGAACCAAATCACTTAAAGGATCTCCACAAAGGAAATCTGCACTACACACACACACACACACACACACACACACACACACTCCAGATTGCAGCTGTAGCTGTGTTTCAGCCTAGTCTGAAAAGCATAGTGATTCTTGTCTTATCTCTGCATTGATAAATTTAAAGACCAAGGACAAGTTAACTCACCTTCTTGAGCCTTTATTTGTCCTCCATTGTAAAAATGGGGTAACACTACTACTTTGTCAAGGTTGCTTTGAGGATTTAAATAAACTACTTATTGGGCAAGCCCTCACAGAATGAAACAGATAGTAGGTTTTCAATATATTTTTGGGTTTTTTTCCTTTCACTTCCTTGGGGAAAATCTATGTATCGTATGGATTTTTGGACACCAATACCAAAGAAATAAACTTCTCCTATCTGTGACAGGGAGGGGTAGAAATATAGGGCAGTGTGTGAATAGAGGTGACAAAATCTATTGAGTTGCTCCTATGTGCCAGGAACTATGGTGAATCTTGGAGACACAGGAACACTAAGAAAAGGACCCCCTCCCCAAACTGCTCACTGCTAAGCCCTGAGCAAGTAAGTAATCACAGAGCACTAGGTACCAAAATAGAATAGAAATTCAGAACAGGAATTACTTAAAAATCTCCCCTGGGAATGCAACACCCATGAATACACCAGAAAACCTGTTGCTAGAGGTTACTTAAGTAGTGAATGAATTTAGACTAAATATTTGATGCATTTCAGTAGCACAGAGAAATTCAGCTTATGTGGAAGTATTTTCAGACCAGAGAGCATGAATACATTCCATTAACCCCAAGTAAAAGCTGCATTGAAAACCAGGAAAGTACTGCCATCTAACAGAGTTACTATTTTTTCAAATTAATTTTGTTTCTTATTTTTGTCTGTCTTTTCCCAGGATTAAGACTGACTTCTTTTTTCCCTCCACTTAGCTTTGATGTATATGTGTAGGGACTGCAGATTCTATAAAAATAATGTTTTCAATAATATATGCTCTTTGAGAAAGACAGAACTGTTTCGGTAAAATATACATGAGAACATTCCTTCCAGCCACCAGCTATGATTAATTTATTACCCATTTGGCCAGGGTTCTTGGGAAAAGAAAATGGTCATTTCTCTCAACATCCACACCCACAGTTCTTGAACTCTTACCTGTATTTGCAGTTATAATGCCAGTCTGAACATATAAGATATTTTCTCTTCTCACTTTCTCTCTCCCCAGTGCTTCCACAGTCTGAGTTTCTTCCCATTCCATCTACTACCCTGACTCAGTAGTTATCTTCTGGTATTAAAAGCAGAACAAATTTTGCTTGGAGTATTTGAAGTAAAATCCTTAGGAGGGAATTGAATGTTGGTGTTTATTTATAGCTATTTTCAAGTCTTCTGAAGTAATTTTTCTTTGATGTGACAGACATAATTCCAAAGGATTTTAAGAACATTCAGATTTTCAACTGCCCTTACTATTGATACAGTACAATCAAGAACCTCACTGTGAACCTTCCATTCTGCCACAAATAATAAGCATGCAGTCAACGGAAAACAGAAAAGGAGAAAAGAAATCCTTGGAGGGGTTCTGTAGTACTTTCTAATTCCACAGTATGATTTCTGATTTTATCAAAAGCTCAACTGAGAAAATTTTAAGATAATAATTAGGAATCCATAAAAATCAGGAATCATATATTATGTAGGTTTGTTTCAATTTAACTAGAATTAGAATTAATTATAGGTAGAAAAAATAGGTAGGGACTTGGTAATAAATATATTTATACTCTGGCTTTAGAAAGATACCACTCAGCAATTATAGTAATCAGATATATGCTGATTGAATTTGAGAATAAATGCAAATGGGGTGGATATTGTAAATGTCACCACCACTTTGGGTTAATAGTACTACTATTAAAAACAACATGCAATCCATAGCGTCAAGTAGAGAAAACCTCTGTGCTTTGACTAAAAAAACATTAGGAGTTAGGAAGGTTTTTCTCAACATTAAGAGTGCTCTTTTTCGTCTGATTCTGTTCTAAACCAACTTCCTGAAATTTTTATACAAGCCTCAAAGAAAGCCTAACAAATTAAAATTATATTGCTTGTAACTGGAACGGGGCTTTTCAGTCTAATGCTTGATTTTACAAACAAAAAGGGGGTATGGTTTGAAGAATTGAGAGAAAAAAGGTAACTTTACTAGGGTTATGCAGCTAGTTGATATCAAAACAAGAATATAAATGGACCAAATTCCACTTCTGAAAAAAAAATAGTACACTGGAGGCTTGGAATGCTCCTCAGTGTGTGTATCAGCCTGTTCCTGAGCTGCGCACCACACCCTCTTCTTCCTCTGCCACCACAGCCAGTTGCGGGCTGAGACATGCACTGAAAAATAAAAGTAAGGGAGCTAAAATAAAAGTCAAGTATTCCTGTTACTTTTTGATGCCCAGTTTTACTAAACTCATTCTCCAGGTGAAAAAATTAAAGAAAAAAAATGTATCTTTACAGTTAGTATAAAATAAATGTTAGAAATCTGAACTCATAGCAAAATAGATGTTTCCAAAACAGGTTTGACTTGCCACTGAAAATAACAAGCTTCTAAGTAGTCTTTGTCAATAGACTTCTTTAAAAAGTTGTTAGTTTCCTCCCTAAACTTTATAATTTGTATAAATTATTTCTAAGGTGTCCTTATGAGAAACATTTTAGTATCATCTGAACCCACGAAGATGTAATGTTTTAAACCTCATAAAATGTTCCCACTGCACTTATTTTGTTTTGTTTGAGTGAGTAGTTACGAGATGTTTTAGGTCTTTTTCCTCTTGGACCTTTGGAAGGGGAGGCAGGTGAGTGTGATCAAGTGCTGGCACCAAGAACAGGGGGAGATGCTGTATATGTCATGAGTGCCTGGCATGTAACAAGGAATACTCCTTGATCAGAATGTGCTTTCTGCAAAATATAAACTGTCTTAGACTCTTGCCTTTATAACTAAGGACAATATCATCTACTTGTACAGTTTTCACTTCTACCTTCACATGAAGATTCCCAATCAACAGGCTCTCTCTGTATTTCCCTTTCTGCCAATCACCACTAACTACTTTAGTTCAGGGCAACCGTGTTCCATATCTGGACTAATGGACAGGTTCCTGCTCTCCTGCCTACCACCTTACAATTGTCCTGTTATTGATGTAAAAGTATTTTTCAAAAAGTTAAATCTGTTCACAATCTACTCCAATTTGTAATCATTCAGTGACTTCCCATCATCTGTAGTTTAATTTCCAAAGCAGGTCCCGTGAAATACTAGTCATTGTTCCATGATACACACAAGCAAATTCAAAACAAAGTAGGTTTTTATTGTCCAATAAGTTGGAAATGCTGTGAATTTGCTTTTTTAAAAAAAATTAGCATGTCATACACATTGAAAACTTGAGCCATATGAAACCTGCTTAAATCTGGTACAAGTTTTTTTACGACCACATGTTCAGCTTCTTGCTGTCTCACCATTGTGTTTTTGACAACAAATTCTAACTTAACACTTGTTATCTTGTCCCTCCTAAAGCCTATGAGAAAAATATACTAATATTTTTGAAAGCACAGACTATACTTTATCTTTATCCCCATTACCCATAATGCTTGGCATACAGTTTATTCTCAATATGTGATGACAGAATTGGTGGGTGACAAACTGATTGACAGAGAGACTGCCACCTTGTTTTACCCTAGATAATGAGACAGAAAAGCTCTATAGACTAAAACTTGTTTAATAGAACAATCATGTAGAAAAATAGTAACAGGAATTTATCTTTTCATTGTTTTCACTCCTTGCCTGAGAAAATATTGACTCTTCACACCTGAGGGTTCTGGTAATGAAAAAAATCACAAGCCCTGAGGCGGTCATATTTGGGGCCTTTCTTGTGGTGAAAAGGAGGGAGATAATTCAGCTTTGGTCTTAACTTTTCCCTCTTGAGAGCTTGAGTCATCCCCTTCTCCTTCCTCCTCCTCTTCTTCCTTTCCTCTTCCTCCTTCATCTTTTCCTCCTCTTCTGTTTTGTTAATACGGAGGAGGGTTTAACTCATTTGAAAAGACTTTATGTTTCATAGTATCCTGCATAATTTCTTAATCTCTAGGGACTTTAAAAAAATTGTCATATATCTATTTGGATCTTTTAAGCTTATTTAATGCTTGTGGGATAAAAATCGTAAAGAAAGCTATTGGTCAGTGAGACTGCAGAGCAGTTCTTAATTGAATGAGGGCTCTCAAGTCTTGGCAAGGGTATTCAAAATTTATTTATAACACTCATTGGATAAATTGGTCTCATATTAATTAATATAATAGGATCCAGGTATTGACTAACTCATAAAAATAAGTTGTTTTTCTCTATTGTTCTCCTTTATTATTATATTCATTTTAAAGCTTCAGAATAGATTATACATTAGATGTCATAGGAAATAAAACTGACAGCTAATGTATTGAGATAGCATCCTCTAAGGCTTCAGTGGAGAATATTGAAATTATCTCCACGAATAGGAACAATAATTTTGATAAGCAGGAGATAAGATATTAGAGAAGCTGCAAACAATAATGAAAAACAAATGTTAACTGGAAAATGCATATATATAAATTGCCAAATTCTAAAATAGCAGAATAGCTCAATCCAGTCAGGGTAGAGCTTGGTTAGCAGGACTATCTGATACTGATTTAGATTAAGCACACAGAAAGTTTCCTAATCCAATTAATGGGTTTTGTTTGTTTGTTTTTCTGATGGAAATTTCAGCTTCTTGTTGGATTCAATGATTAGTTCCAAATACTTCCTTTTCCTTAGACAACATTCTACTATATGAGAAGAGTTGAGGGACTCCATTATTAAATACAGTAAGAAAGTAATTGCTTTTGTTTGCACTGTGGACTTAAACTAGGATGTATGCACCGTGGTTCTTCAGTCATAGATACATATCTATGATAGCTCTGTCATTCACAATCTGAAAATTCTTGCAGTCTCAATACTACATGTTGCTCTCATACATAGTATATCTCCATGTAATTTATCGAAAGCCAATGATGCCCTCAGTTTGCAAGTAATTTTAATAGGTCATTTCATCAGACACCCCATCTGGCACCTGAGAACTCTCTAGAAATGCTTTATGAGTGAATGTAAGTATCTGCACTATAGTATGTAATATATCCACAGAGATAGGAAACCCACTGCTGCCTGTCCTTTGTTGGATTGAAAAGAGAGGGAATTAGCAAATTTAACACACACCAAAATCACAAGGTGTTGATTTTCTTATTTTATAAATGAGAAAGTTGAAACAAATTGATGCAAGTTGCACCTCCCAGTAAGTTTTACGCAAGTATTTGATCTAGATCTAACTGGTACTTTTTTTGTACACATTATCTAACAAAAGAAAACATAAGTAAATTATTTAGCTAATTATTTATGCAATACAGACTCTGAATAAGAGAAGATTTTTGATTCTTAAGTTATTTTTATTTTTTTATCTATATATTGGTGACCCAAAATGAACCATTTTTAAAATAATGCCTGAATGTCTCCAGAGAATTCTGAATGTTTGACTGATAAAATTAGCACATCATGGATAGGTGTAGAGATATGAATAGTCTTCTTAAGGAGCATGGACAGATAGTTACTGAGCCAGAACAAGACTTGACTCATTGATGTTAGCTAAGCTGAAAAATAATAAAATATGTCAAGAGAAAATAGGTTGTCAACAATGGCAGCACAGAAAAAATGCAGAGAGAAAAATGAGTGTTAGCAGTGCATATCTGGACAGTGTCCAAGGAAAGAAGAATTGAATCTAGATGATGGGTTATTGTCTCAGGGACACTCAGTGATCGTCTGCAGTTTAATATCCTCATGTTCTATAGGCCTTTACAGGCCCCTTCCTAGGAAGAAGTAGTCACATTTGAGGACATTGACTTGACCTGATTTTCTAGGAGATAGAGCCTTAGTGGACTTAGTGTAAGAATAACTTTTTATCAGGGCATATGCTTCTTCTGTGTTAGCAAGAAAATCACAAGTCAAGGGGCTGCTGATTCTGTGTGGATGAGTACCAAAGTCCAGTCATCTCTAGGCTTTAGGAAAAACTGTCTCCTTCACAATGGATAGAATTCTGATAAAACTGGCTATAGCAAACCTTGGTTCTCAAACATCTCCCATATTAAACAATGCAGTTCTTGGCCATGATGGTTAGGGAAAAAAATGTCTCAGTTGCTGAAAAAAACTGTGGTTCTGGACCTAACAATCCTTTCATGCTGGCATGTGTTTGATCGATCTGTCATGTGTCTCTCAGGTGTGATTCTGTGTTCAAAGAAATTGCTTCTCAAACAGCCTTCCAGAACAAATTAATTTTGAGGACTGTTGTGCACTGCACTTTGAAACTGACATGATATGCTGTGAGATTTTACATGGCCTTAGTGAAAACACCAGATTAGACTACTCGGCTTGCTCTGATGCTGGGTTCCAGATTGCTTCTAGCCTATTAACTAGGGTAGGCTAGATTTTAAGGCTCCACATAATAGTTTATTTGTTGATCATATTGCAGTAAAGACTGGTTCCAGCTCAGTAAGAGTAAGGGGCTGTAGTGTGGGTGTACAGATGTGTGTTTTGGGGGAAGCAGCTTTTCTCTACATAGTATTCATTATCCCAGACTGATAACTCTGTCCTTTTTAATTCATAGCTCCCAAGGTTGCCCTTGGGACCATCGCCTTGCCCAAGTTGAAAAGAATACAAATCACAGAGGAGCACATAAACATTCCTTGTAATCATGCCTATAAGTGGTCCATTTAACTTCCACTCATATTCTGTAAGCAGCCTCAGTCACATGACCAATCCAACTGCAAAGAACACCGGAAAGCAGCCTGGCTGTGTTTGTAGGAAGAACAATCTTCTATTCTTAGAGAAAAAATTTTACAACACCATCAACTGCCAACCTAGGCAATAAGATATCTACTTGCTGATCAGCCAAAATCAGAGAAGTACTATATTGGAGTTGAATACCTCATTTTCTTAGTTACCCCTATATCACTGTGTGTGTGTGTATGGTGTCTGTAGTTCCAGCATTTTTTAAAATCATTTTTTCAATTACAGTTTACATTCAATATTATTTTTAATCAGTTTCAAGTATATAGTATAATGGTTAGACAATGATATACTTCACAAAATGTTCCCTCTGGTATTTCCAGTACCGAACTGGCACCATGCAATGATTTCGATATTATTGACTATAGATCCTATGCTGTACTTTACATTCCCACCAACATTTTGTAACTACCGATCTGTATTTCCCAATCCCTTCACCTTTTTACCCAGTTCCAGTCCCCCAAACTTCCTCATCTCTGGCAACCATCAGTCTGTTCTCTGTATCTATGAGTCTACTTATTTGTTTGCATTGTTCTTTAGATCCTACATATACATGAAATAAATGGTATTTGTCTTTCTCTGTCTGGCTTATTTCACTTAGCATAATATTCTCTAGGTCCATCCATGCTGTCACAGAGTGTAAAATTTTCTTTTTATTTTTTCTGTATGGCTGAGGGGTGCAGATATTCTTTAAAAGTAGTGTTTAAGGTTTCTTTAAATATATTCCTAGAAGTGGAATCACTGGGTCAGTAAGGCAGTTCCATTTTTATTTTTATTTTTTTTTTTTGAGAAAACTCCATACTATCTTCCACAGTGGCTGTACCAATCTGCATTCGCACCAACAGTGTATGAGTGTTCCCTTTTCTCTACATCCTCGCCTACACTTGTTTGTTGATTTATTGATGACAGCCATTCCGTCATGTGTGATGTGTTATATCATTGTGTTGTGAATTTGCATTCTGATGATTAGTAAGTTTGAGCATCTTTTCATATGTTTATTGGCCATATGTATGTCCTCTTTGGAAAATTATTTAGATTCTTGGCCCATTCTTTTTTACGTGTTTTTGGTTTTTGGTGTGAGTAGTATAAGTTCTTTATAAATTTAGGTATTACCCCCTTATTAAATGTATCATTGCGGATTATGTTCTCCCATTCAGTGGATTGTCTTTTCATTTTGTTGATGGTTTCCTTTGTTGTGATGTAGTCCCAATTGTTTGTCTTTTATTTCTCTTGCCTGAGGAGATATAGCAGAAAAAAATATTACTAAGAGAAATGTCAGAGATTTTTCTGCCTGTATTTTCTCCTAGGAGTCATGGTTTAGGGTCTTTGTTTAAGTCTTTAATCCATTGTGAGTTTATTTTTGTATATGGTATCACAAGGTGGTCTAGTTTTATTTTTTGGCATGCATCTGTCCAATTTTCTTGACACCATTTACTGAATAGAATGTCTTTACCCCATTGTATGTTCTTGCCTCCTTTGTCAAATATTAACTGACCATACAGGTGTGGGCTTTCTGTTCTTATTCCATTGATCAATATGCCAGTTTTTTTTCCCTTCCAGTAGCATGCTCCATTGATTACTCTGACCTTGTACTATAGTTTGACGCCAGGTAGCATGATTCCTCCTACTTTTTCTTTTTTCTCAAGATTTCTGTAGCTATCTGGGGTCTTTTGTAGTTCCACATACATATTTGAATTTTTCTAGTTCTGTGATATTTTGATAGCAACTGTGTTGATAGCAATCAAATAGATAGCTTTGAGTTGTATGGGCATTTTAACAATATTAGTTCTTCTTATCCATGAGCATGGTATATATTTCCATTTATTTATATCTTTTTCAGTATCTTATTTTCTGAGTACAAATCTTTTGCCTGCTTTGTTAAATTTATTCTTAGGTATTTTTTATGCAATTGTAAATGTGGTTGTTTTCTTAGTTTCTCTGATAGATTATTATTGGTGTGTATAATTGGAACTATTTCTGGATACTTATTTTTGTATCCTGCCACTTGACTCAATTTATTTAGCAGTCCCAGTAATGTTTGGAGGACTCTTTATGGTTTTCTGTATGCATTATCATGTCATCTTCAAATTGAGAGTTTTTCTTCTTTCTTTTCAAACTGGATGTCTTTTATTTCTTTATCTTGCCTGACTGCTGTGACTAGGACTTCCTGTACTATATTGAGTAACATGTTGAAAGTGGACATGATTTTATTGTTCCTAATCATAAGGGAAATGCTCTTAGTTTTTCCCCATTGAGAATGATACATGGCTTTTATTATGCTGAGATATGTTCCCTCTATTCCCACTTTTTTTAGAGTTTTATCATAAATGGGCATTGAATTCTAGCATTTTTCTCTCTTTTCTCCCTCTTCTTCCCCCTCTGATAAAACTTATTTAAAGAGATATAGGTTTTGGAGTGGGATGATCTGGGACTGAATGCTACCTCTTGAACTTTTCAGTTACATGACCTCATCAAGTCCTGGTTTCCTCATTAGCAAAGTGAAGATAATATCTAGGATGCTAGAAGGCTAGTCTGGGATGAGCTCTGACATGAGAGAGATTCTGTGTCTTAGCCCATTTAGAACAGTCTTTGTTCCTTACTCAAAATATAGGAAATAATATGGGTTTGATTGAAGAGTCACTTGAAATTTCCAACATCTTTTTTTCTTTTCATTTTTTCTTACATTGACTTTACTGAGATATACTTTATACATAATAACATTCACAATTTTAAATGTGCAATTTGATAAGTTTTACAAACATATTTATATCTATTCCCATCACCCTATTCCTTTCCTCATGCCTCCTTCACAATACCTTTCCTTTCCACCTCTGGTCTCTGGTCCCTTAAAACCATTGATCTGATTTCTATAACTATGTCTTTTCTTTTATAGAATTTCATATAAATGGAGTAATAAAGTTTGTTTTTATGTCTGGCCTTTTTTATGTAGCATAATGCCTTTTAGATTTATCTCTGTGCTCTCTTCATATTAATAGTTCATCCCCTTTCATTGCCTAATAGTATTCTATTCTATAGGTATATTAAATTCACTGATAAATTCCATCCACAAGTTGATGAACATATTTTTGATCTATGAATACACCTGCCATAAATATTTACATATAAGTTTTGTGTGGACATGTTTTAATTTCTCTTGAGGAAATAGGAGTAGCACTGCAGTGTCAGGTTCGCTTTGCTCTCATGCTCACTCATTTATATGTGTCTGCTCATCTGGGTTGTATTATAATTCTGCATTGGGGATGTAAATATTTTGCATAAAAGGAAATGAATTTTGATTACTTAAATGGGATAAACCCCCATTTAATAACTTTTCTGCTTTATATAGTAATTTATCAAGCTTAGTCAATGTGAACTTGACAAAGAAATAGCATTATAATAGCTATGCTTGGCTAAGTTTCTTCCATGCATTAAGCACTGAGTTTGGGTGATCACAATAACAACAAGTATTGAAGCCTCAACAGCTCCGACACTGAGATATATTTATGTCATTTTTTAATGTAGAAACTAAGAAATAGAGATGATCAGATTTTCCCAATAGCAGCGATTAGGAAAGATTGCATACGCTAATTTTAACCCAAATCTATCTGCTTTTCAATCCTATATACATCGTATTTTTTTTAGCATATACAGGTAGCTAAAACAGAATATTATGGACTGGGTGTCTTATGAATAACAGACATTTCTCACAGTTCTGGAGGTTAGGAAGTTCAAGATCAAGGTGTCAACAGAACTGGTATCTGGTGAGGGCTCAGTTCCTGGTTAATGAATAGCTTTCTTTTCATCAGGTCTCTACATGTCAGAAGGGAGCAAGGTACCTCTCTGGGGCATCCTGTAAAAGAGCACTAATTCCATTTATGAGGGCCTTGCTTTACACCTTAACTATCTTCCAAAGTCTTTACCTACTAATACTATTGCATTAGGGATTAATTTTAACATATGAACTTGGCGGGGGGGGGGGGAGTTGGGCAGTACACATTCAGTTTATAGCACCGCTGATTTTTGTTTTTGAGTCTGCAGACTTAAAGGAAATATTCTGGTAGTGGAGTCCCTTTTTATGGTTGTCTCTGCGAAAAACCATCTGGATGCCTGGCAGCTCCTTTCTTCTTCATGGTTGTGATTCTACCTATGGCAGAACATGAAGGGCCAGTAGTGCCCAGAATTGTTTTCTGCATTACGTATATTCAATTTCAACTTTTGAGAGTCATTCCATAAGATTCTTTCTCAATATGAAATAAAAAATAGACATACTGGGCATTTAAAATGAATATCATTATAGTAGTCCTAGACATTAGAAGTTTCCTAAAAAATTAATCACGACCCTAACAAGGCAAGAGAATCTCTTACGGTGGATAAACTTCACAAGAACCAAGTGCTAAAAATGCTTTAACGTTTCCCTTCTCTCCAAGTGTGCTATGTCAAGCAGACTCTAGAATATCCAGCCTCAATAGCATTCAGGGTCTAGGCAGTGACACAAAGGGGACAATGGGAGGACTGTGTATTTTTCAAGTGCCTTATCTTATGAATAACATTGACACCTTTAGCTAGTTTATCTATGCTTGCATATGAGCCAGGAATAGTGTTTTGGCCATTAAAAGTTCCTAAATCAGTACTTATTCTAGAAAACAAAATCAACTTGTCAAATCCTCATTCATTAATTTGAATTACACCCTCCCAGAATTATGCAATTATTTTCTGGCCATGTGGACTTTGTTTTAGTAATGGCTGTGGAAAATATTACTTACAGATATAATCTCAAATAATATCATCATGCAATTTAATAAGATACAATAAATTCATCTATTTTTAAAATTACACTAAGTTATTCAGTTCATGATTTTCACTAAGCAGGGCGAGTGATCTAAAGAGGCTAGATTAGGTTCATGTGAATGGTACTTGAGGTAACAGTGGGTTATCTTATAATTGCCACACTAAAAATCAACACTTTTTTTCCCCTCTCTGCTCTTTTCTTTCTGGTGAAGTTGATCAGAAGAGACATTATCTTTGGAGTAGGATGATCTGGGATTGCAGGCCACATCTTTTACTTTACAGCTACATGCGTTCTTCAAGTTTTAGTTTCTTCATCAGCTAAATGAGGGTAATAATATTTACTTATAAGGTGTTTATGAGTATAAAGTGGCTGCTTATACCACCCACCAAGGTAACAAAGAAAGGAGAACAAGTGTATGCGAGGAATATAAACTCATTCCTGTGGCGAGCTCAGGTGCCTGTCGTGGGTATGTAGGGCAGAGCCGCACGCTCAGGCCAGAAGTGGAGATTCCAGAGTCCTCAGGTGAGGATGACGGTTGAAGCACAGGGAAGGTCTGACCAAGGACAGCATGTTGATCTCAGACTCTGGGTGGATGGGGCAGGGACTTTGGGAACATCAGCATATCAGAAGAGGGCAGCAGTGCCTCAAAGGCAGTGTGGGAGATTATTTCCAGAGAGTAAATGTGTAACCACATTTTATGTATTTTTGTGGGCTGGAGTTGCTGTGCTGTGCTATTTTTATAAGGCTTTTGTTAAACTGAAAAAAAAATTCCTTGACAAGAGCATTGGGGAACACCATGGGAAACCCATAATTGCTTAAATGTCCAAGTTTTCTAAGATGTTGGTGGCAGCTGCTGAGCAGTTTGCTTTTCCTACTCTCTAACTTGGAGGGGGAAGTTGCCAACAGCCTCTCACCGGCAGAGGAACTGACCTGGATGCTTTCCTTATAAAAGAGACTTCTTTGGGCGCAAAGTGAGAGAGAGAGCACCTTCCTTTCTGACACTGAGATCCGCATTCCTACTTTAATCTGGATTCTCTAGCAGATCCATTCAATAAATATCCCACTTATTGAGAACCAGCTTACAATGCATTGGACTGGGCGATTAGGATGAATATATAAGTGAGAATCATTTTTTGCCGATGGAAATTCTACCATCTGCTGAGATATAGAGCCATTCCAACTTATGAAGACACACAGAAAAAGAATGCCTTCCACCATACCAGTCCAGTTTTCTTTATATTTTCTTGAACTGGAAGCTTACTTTTCATTCTGGACCTTCTCTCAATTTCAGGCAATATTTTATTTTTATCTATATTGCGAGAAAGGTATTGTTATGTCCATTTTATAGGCAAACGTATTAAGGCAAAGGGACTTTAATTTGCTTAGAATCATGAAGTCAATAACTGATAATAGTAAATCTTGGCTGCAAAGCAATGTTTTTCACATGATACCTTGTGGTCACACTACAATTGTAAATGCAGAAAATCCATTATGAAATTTTAACTAGGAATGCACGGTTCACCTCTTAAACTAAGAAACAAAGACAAGAGAGGATGGGGACAGAGAAGAAAGCAAAGGGGGTAGTATCAAAGACAGAGTAAAAGTATAAGGATAAGCAAAAAAAAAGTGAGGAAGAAAAAGATATAAGAGCTATAGACGATAATGTTTTCATGAGCTAAAAATAAACACCCCTTCCTTGACAAAAATGATTTTAGGAATTTCTTCCCCAGCGTTTAGAAGGCAAAAAAAAGTTACTCAATAGGACTTTCAAAGGGTTACTAAAAGCTGCATAGTTAATAATGTTATGGGGATTGTCTGAGATAATACACACCCAATGCCTTGCACAATACCTGGTAAGAAGTAAGTTCTTAATAGATGCTCTGTGGTTGTAACAAGTGATAGCAGCGATGTTGATTGACAATGGAGATGATTCCTGAAGTTGGGAAGATGCACAGCAATCTGTGAAGCCTTCCTTGACACCTTTCTCACCCTGGATGTAGGAATGCACTCTTCTGTGTACCTACATGATTTTTAACTTACTTCCATTACAGGTCTTACTGCAGAGTTCTGCTGTAACGGAGTTTCCTGTGTTTCTTTCCTACTAAACTGTGAACATCACGAGGCTCCACCTCAGTCTTTTCTGCTCCCTCTTTGCCTTGGATATAGTGGTTTCGTAAAAATAACTGTTGAACAAGTTGAATCAATTGAGGCAATATTCTGGATAACACTCAGTGAACTGAAAAGCGGTACAAGAATGTGCACCAGTATTATTAGCGTAGTTGTTTATCCAGGTTTTTGCTGCTGTTCAATTTTTTTTTTTTCAAATAATAAGCACTCTGTGAGGTGGGAAGGTGTCCAATATTGCTGCCACCACCTGTGACTGTGAAAACAGCTGTTCTTTGTTTGGTTTGAAGGCAAAAGCAGGAAGGAATTGATTTGCAGCTGCAGGTACTTAATAAAATGCAAAAGAAGAAAAACTCAAACAATACAAGCCTTGCTGCTGAAAGTGTGGTCACAGAGAAGCAGCATTAGCATCTCTTGGGATCTTATTAGGAGAGCAAAATCTTAGGCCCCACCCCAGATCCACAGAACCACAATCTGCATTTTAACAAACACTTCAAGGGATTCCTGCACATATTGCATTTCAGAAGCCCTGCTCTGAAACCTTTGGTGTGCTCCAAGAGTGAAGAGTGAGCTTTCATTTTTTTTTTTTTTTTTTTGAAAAAGGCACATGGTAAAGAAGGAAGCAAATGTTTACAGATAACCTACTATGTACCAAGCTCAGCATAGGCGCTTTTATATGTGTTTTACCTCAATCCTCCCAATATTTTTGTAAAGTTTGTGTTATTCCTTTTATGGATGCTCAGAGAAGATGAATTCTGCAGCAGTGAGCACACAGTAAAAAGGTGGGAAAATTAGAATTTGACCTGATGAAACTACTTTAAAGAGAGTCTTTACAGGAAGCCTTGAAGCAGTCTCATCAAACCCTAATTTAGGAAATTGCTCTCAAGTCTCCAAAACTCTCTTACAACACCATCACAGAGACGATACCGTCTTACCTGGAGTCATGGAACACCACTTGTTTAAAGTCCAGTCTTTGAAATCAGGATGGTGTGGGTTCAAATTCCAGCTTCCCTGTTTATTTGCTGTGCAACACTGAGCATCACCTAACACTCGTTTACTGGGGCAGGAATAACAGTCACACCGAAGGGCTGTAACTGAGACTTGATCTCATATGCATAAAGCACTTGACACCGTTCCCTATGGATATTACTTGCTCAACACAGTCTAGGTGCTACTCTAATTAAAGAATTTCTTTCTAAATACACTATTAAATATAAATAACTCCCCCCAAAAAAGTCTTCAAGTACTGCTTATTCCTATGTTCCTATAGTCAACTGCTAGTTATTTAGTATACTCAGATATTTCAAAAGGACCTCAAACCAAATATATTAAATTTTAAACTCATGATTGTCCCCTGCCCTTCTACTGCAGCTTGAGCTGTCTGTGTCATATCAATTATTATACTTTATTGTAATTAATTTTTACCCTCAATGGACTATCACATTTTTAATATCAAGCACTGCATATTATTCATCTTTTGAATCCCCAGTCCCTAGTAGAGCACAATGCATATTGAAAATGTTCAATAATTTTACATATGATCTCACCTATAAGTGGAACCTAATCAACAAAACAAACAAGCAAGCAAAATAGAACCAGAGACATGGAAATAAAGAACAAACTAACAGTGACCAGAGGGGAGGGGGGTAATGGAGGGAAGGGGAAGGGTCAAGTCAACTGACACGTATAAAGGACCCATGGACAAAGACAACCGGAGTGGGGGGAAGGGTTGCAAGTGGAAGGTGGAGGGTGGGTAGGGCAGGGGAGAGCAATGGCAGGGGATGGGGACAACTGTAGTTGAAAAACAAAATTTTTTAAAGAAAATGTTAAATAATTTTAAGTGATATTTGTCCAGATATGCTTTGTGCTCTTTTCAAACCTTAGAAAGATTAGAGAAATGCTATTTTTAGTTGTTCCAGAGGGAAATGCTATATTTATTTTAGGTCTTGAATTTAGTAACTTTACATACCTTCCTGTTTGGGAAAGTAGATTATTCATTCCAGAGTCTGGATTTATATTAAAATGGTACTATATTTATATATTTTTTTTAAAAATTAAAAACTTGGAATAAAACCAACTTGTGAAATAATACTGGTTTGCCATGCCACAGATTAATAAAAAATTCCACTGCGATTCTGGCTCTTTGGTGTGGAGAAGAGTTAATAGAAGGCGTATGAGGAGCTGTCATCATGTTAACTGAAAAATCAGCTCTTGGGCAGCAATTATAGTCAATGATTATTTGACAAGAATTATATTTCCCCCTCTCTGTTGCCATAAGTTAGTTAATAATATAATGAAAAATGTCAAGAGCAGTCTCAGGGTAGAGCTTAACAGATAAACCTTGTGGACCCAGATGTCTGTTCTGAGTCCATAATTCAGCCCCATCTTCTGGTTCACACAGAGCTGATACCCAGACCCTGCAAAGGCCCAACAGAACTTACTATCACATGGAAATAAGCCTCTTTGGACTACAGAGTTCAAAGTTGGGACCTTTTTTTTTTTTTTAACTACATGCTTCAACATTTACTGGTTTATGTCTTCTAAGAAGTACACTATTATAAACATTCCCAGGCATTAAAATTTAATTCTCCTAGTGTTTGAAGTTAAAAAATTAACTTTGCTTAGCCTCATCTTTAGCCTATAAAACTGAAATAATAATCTAATTTTCAAGACTACTATGAAGATAAAATGAGGTAGCATGCATAGCAAGCAAAAGGTATTTGTAAATGGTAGCTATACTATCTTTTTTCCAAAAGGAACATTTGGATCCTGGTCAAATTTCAGACACTATAAAAGAACATAAATATATAGCATAAGCATAACTTCACATAGTATGGTTCTATTTTTGTCTTATGTGTATATATACAAGATCTGTCCAGAAAAAGTTCAGCCATTGTTATAACAAGACTGATTTGCATGATATTGATATAACCTGGCAGCCAAAAAGAGTGAACTGTAATGCACATGTATGAACAATGATAACTTAACTTTATTAGTCAGTGGGGCTGTAGATGCTGCTGAGTAAGCATGTGTACTGTGTGGTTGTTGCATTCAAAATGACTCAGTGAGTAGAGCAATGAATCTGCATCAGATTTTGCATGAAGCTTGAACATTCCTCCGCGGAAACTAATCAAATGATTCAGAAGGCTTTTGGGGATGATGCAATAAGTGCAGCACAAATAAAAGTGTGGCATAAATGCTTCAAAGATGATTCAGAATCTGTTGAAAGTGATCTATGTTCTGGAAGGCCTGCAACAAGCAGAACACTGAGAATGCTAAAAGTGTCTAGGCTGCAATCAACAAAGATCAGCGACTGACAGAGCAAGAGCAAGAAGATGATCTGGGGATTCCAAGAACTGCTGTGTCCGAGATTTTGATGCAGGATTTTGGCATGAAATGTGTTGTGGCAAAATTCATTCCTCAGCTTCTGCTACCAGAGCAGAAGGAACATCATACTGCAGTTGCCAATGACTTGATGTAAACCATTATCAATGAACCAGATTTCCCCAAGGAGATCATAACCAGAGGTGAATTGTGGGTCTATGACTACGATCCTGAAATGAAGTCCCAGTGGTCCCATTGGAAGTCTCCTGGCTCTCCATGCCTGAAGAAGGTGTGGCAAAGTTGCAGCAAGGTCGAAACCACATTAACTGTGTTTTTTGATTGGGATGGGGTTGTACACCATGAGTGCACCCCTCCAGACCAAACAGTTGATAAGGAATAATACCTCAATGTTGTCAGTTGGAAGATGCAATATGATGAAAACATCTGCCACTATGGGCAACTGGTGATTGGCAACTTCATCATGACAATGTGCCTGCTCATGCATCACTTTTCATGAATAGCTTTTGGCTAAACACCAAATCACTCAGGTTACTTAGCACCTCTACAGCCCAGATTTGGTGCCCTGCAACTTCTGCCTTTTCCCAAAACTAAAATCACCTTTGAAAGGTAAGAGATTTCAGAATTTTGATGAGATTCAGGAACAACAGGGCAGCTGATGGCAATTCTAACAAAGGATTTTGCAGATCTTTCAGAATGTTCTGAACAGTGGAAGAGATGCTGAGAGAACTATATGAAGTCCCAAGGTGCCTACTTTGAAGGAGAATAAGGTATCATTGTCCTTTGTACAATGATTCTTATATTTTGTACCTTCTTCAGTAAATGTCTCTTTTTCATAGTACATGGCTGGATACCTTCTGGAAAGACTATACATACACATGTATATCTATGTCTATATATATATTCTTATAACTAGATGATATGTGTGTGTGTGTGCGCGCGCGTGTGTGTGTGTATCCCTCTGAGGCTTGCAAAGTGTATACCTAATGTGTTAGATTGGCAAAAATTGCCTTAAGTGACAGAATTCCTCCCAAATTAAATTAGGAAAGATGGACTTGGAAGTAAAATAAAGATATGCCCAAAATTAGAGTAAAGTTTTTAAGATAATGATTCTGATGGTGGTGATAGCCATTATTTATTGCACATTTATTATATACTAGACTTATAGTAGATGTTTTATACACATTGTTCCTAAGTTTTGAAAATGCCTGCAAAGGAGATGTTATCACCACCCCATTCTGCAGAAACTGAAGCTCAGGCAGAGAGCTGGGAGTGACTTGCTTGGAGGCAAACAATTAATTAATGGCAGAGAATGGAAAAAACTCAGGTATTCTCTGACTCAACAACCAGTAGATGTAATAGAACAGCGCCATACTCCATTGGAAGAAATGTAACAAAAATATTCTGCCAAGAAAATACTAAAAGGAAATCTAAAGATTTATTTTTCTCTTAACGCTAGCACATAGTATTACTCTGAGGAGATTTCAATGCCCTGACTAGCTGGCACAAAATTCTGGTCACTTTGCAAGTCTAGCCTTTTGTGGATACAGGTGTTATTGAATAACAGATTTGGTTACTGTGACTCAAATATTCATATACCAGTGATGTTCATTGCTGTATATAATGGCCAAGTTTCTGGATCCACAAAGTTGAATCCAGCCCTGATACTGTGTGGCACCCATCAGGCCTGGGCCATCCTGAGCCTACCCGTCAGTAAGTCCATGTTAAAACACTTAGTCCATCTTCTGCTATGACATAACTATCTTTTATGAAATAACATCTTAAAACCAAATGGCTTTTAAATGGGCATCTTAAAACAGATTTCATGACATTTGTTATGTGGGTAAAGTATCCAAAATAAATATCTAACCACATTTTCTTTTCATTTTCTTATTTTTCCCCCTATTTCAATAAAAGTGAAGGAACTGTTTGCCAAACCACAAATATCATCTGCATAAATATTAAGTAAGTGGATTCTTTAAACCATTCCTGTATGCCAGTTTTTTTTTTTATGGGCATAGTTGGAAAAAACACAGTCACTTCTCCAGAAGGTAACTTAATTCCCAAATGCCAATGCAATTCCCAAATGCCAATGCCATCTACCTTCTGACAGGCTCCACCAAGCAGCTGCCACCAAAGAGACACCAGCCCTTGGGTGTCCAAATGGGTTGCCAGTCTGTTTGTTCGCTGAAATTAAGTGTCACAGTGTTATGAGGATGGATCTGTCAAGTCCCATATGCAGACTCTGGCCCAATTACAAAATGGCAGGTGGCACCTGGCTGGTGACAGCAGAGGATTGTCTCTGTGTGTCACAGAGAAAACAACTTAATATGATTGCATTAAGGGAACTGAAAAGGAAAGGGCTCAAAAGCAATGGAACAAATTAGTCAGCCAGGCCTCTAGCCCAGCAAGGTTTGATGTCATCCTCTGTGTTGCTCCTGTCCATTAGCTTAATAAAAGCAAATTAGGTTAATTATTTGATAAAAATATTCTCTTTTTAATGAAATCCATTGCTGGTGAAATGAGATAATGGGTGCAAAGGCAGTTTGAAAAGCATAATGCACATTGAGCACTGTGAATTTTATGTCTTGGATTAAACTTTTCTCTGGGATTGGACAGGTGCCTCTTAACAATCTTCATTAGCCTATAAGCGATTTTCTGTAGATGGTGCTGGCATTTTGCCAAGACATTTGCTTAAGAATTAATGGTTATTTACACTGAACTTATGCCCCAGACACCAGACACCTCTGCAGTGAAAAGAGCCAGAGTTCTGGCAAGAACAGAGTCTAACCTGAGCAAAGTCAATAACGAGCTATATGACCTTTGCCATATTACTTCTTTCTCTGCACCTCAGATTTCTCTTCTGTTTAATGTATAGGAATTTCTATCTAACACAGTTATGGAATAAGCCACAATTAAGTCTGACGTTTAAGAATTGCTTAGTACAAGCTAGTTCCCTCCCCAGCTCCCCAAATCCCAGCTTATTCAACTGATGTCCTAATGGAAGCTATGACAACGTAATTCCAGGCAGGTGAGATGGGAGTAATGATCACAATACTGCTATAAAAACAGAGACCTTCAGTTTCAATTTTTCAGAAACAGTGTTCATAAAAATGTGTCCAAATCTTAGTTTTACCCCTTTTATAAAAAAAATTCCTAACATGCAAATTATGAAGATAATATGAGGATTCTACTGATTTATCGGTATAAAACCTATTAAGATTTACCATGTATGTGTCTTATTCAGGACTTGACTTCTTTCTGATGCATTTTAAGAGAGAGATAGAAAGGCATCAATGAGCTTTGCTTCCTCTTTAGCACTTTGTTCATATTAGGCTTTAAAATAGAACATGTTGCACTTATAAATAAGAGAGCCTGGGCTTTATTTAATCTATAGTTTTATTTTTAACCTTTTAGTGCCACCCATAACTCACCTTCTTGGAGAAATGAGCTGAAAGGTAGGTATGATTGAAATATTGCTATTTATCTACTGAGATTATGAATGTGATTTTCAACTCATAGTGAAATATCAACATTGTCATATTAAGTTAGCCATAACAGGTTGTAGTTTGTAACTGATGATTAAGAAAATACAGGGTAACAGTAAGTTATTTTCTGAAATATTTATATGTGTGTTTACCTAGAGTGGGAGCTCCTTGAAATCAAAATCTCCAGTATAAACTCACTTCCTGGCACATATTATAAACTAATTACCATAACAATTAGCTAATTAACAGGAAATTAAATGAATTAGCTTAAAATTGTCCCTATTTTAAAGAAAAAAAGCAGACTTTTCACTTTTAACAAAAAAATATTCAGCAATTTGGTATAAATGACAATTATAGTGACAGACTTTGAAGAGACAACCCTTGAGTTCAAATCCATTTGAGATAGCTAGTGAGCAAGATACTAGATAGATATCATACATATGCAAATAGATGATAGGTAGGTAGGTATGTAGGTAGATAGAAGGAAAAGCTTTTGCTCAAATTAGAATGGTGAATGCCAACTGGTGAATGTAGGTGTAATGATGAAGTTAGAAAAGTCAGCATTTTTCACCCATCACAGAAAACGCATATCAGGCAAGAATCATCAAAGTATGCTAAATCTGGAAGAAATTTCTGATGAGGATCAAGGTATTTTTGTGGTTTCAAGGAATCTCTTTATAAACTGCTTATTAGTTATAAGAGAGGAAAATATTAATTATATAGTAAAGTATATAACTATAGTTATATAGTATATAAATATATACTTATATAATACAAGTATATATTTATATACTTATTTATTATTAAATATATTTATATATTATATATCTATATATAATATATATTATATAGTTATATAGTATATAAAATAGTTAAATTTAACAATACTTTGACTAAGTGATCAAAATCAATACTACCAATGAGAAAGACATTGTATACTTATGGATGTGATACCCTGAAAAGAACAAAACATCATGTATGACCTAAATATAATCATGAGAACACATCAGACAAAACATAAATGGAGAATATTCTATTAAAATGGGGGAGCTGTATTCTTTAAAGGTGTAAATGTCAAAAACAAAAAGGAAAATAGGAAATGTAATCACATAGAAGCTTCACTTCTTTAAAATGACTTTTTCTCCTTTCTTTACTTTTTTATTAAAATGGGCCTCAACCAGCACCCTGACTGATCTGCCCCCTTCTCCATTTCACAACCACTCCCTTAATTATTAAGCCCTTAGGACAATGAGGTTCTGGTCAGCATCAAATAGTCAAATAGTCTTAGAAACACAGCCTCAGGTGTATTGACCACAAAGACAGAATTTCAATCTAACTGAAAATAGCATCTGGGCCTTAGTTATGTTTCTGGTCCATGTCCAGAAAAGCAAGAAAACCAGGTTGATACCAGGGCTAGATACAAACATCAACTACCCTCTACCCCAGCACCAACCAATCAGTAGCAACCATGACCCTGACCATGACTCTAGCTCCTAGTCACCATAATTAATGATTTTCCCCAACAACCCATCCCCTGGAAGCCATCAAAGAACTAGGTTTTTGGGCATTAGCTCACCTTTGTCTCTGGGTGTGGGCCGCTTCCTAAAAATAAACCCTTACTTCCTTTGCTGCAAGCTCCTGTTTGTGTCTCATTGGGCTTTGATGCACACAGGCAAATGAATCCCTTTAGTTTGGTAACAAAAGCAGTAGAAATATTCCAGATTAAAAGATACTAAAGAGGCATTAGGTAAATACAATACTCAACCGAATACTGCATTGGGGAGAAAAAATAAACTATCAAGGACATGTTTGAATCGACTGACAAAGCTGGAGTACAAAATGTAGATTGAAAAAATATTGTATCAGTAATAAATATACTAAAGTTGATAAATACATACTGTAGATACCTAAGAGAATCTTCCTATTATTAAAAAAATACTGAGGTTATTAGGTTTAAAGTTCCATAATTTGTCTAATGTATCCTCAAACAATACAAAAAGTGTGCAGAAATTATGAACTCAAGTGTGAATGATAGGTAAACCTGGATAAATTAAAAATATACTATGCTTTTTTCTTGCAACTTTCTTTTTAAGTTTGAAGTATTTCTAATATAAGAGGTAAATAATCTTTAAAAACCACTTTCTCTATATACTGCAGATGAGTTATTTATAACATAGATTTTTTTGTGTGTATCAACCTAATACATGGAGAGTAAGGTGGGGGCAAGATGGATGGTAATGCCAGATGTCCTAATTATTTGTAAGACTTAATAAGTGGGTAATATTTCCGTCTGCCCAAGATCTTGATATCACAGCCTCAGAACACAATTTCTTTAGTTCTCTTTTTTCTCTAAGAATTGAAATCATGTCTCTCCAACCTCAGAACTCATGCCTTTTCCATGACAGCCTGCTGTTTCACATAACATGTCTCTTCTCAGAACCGATTTTGAGATAGGAATCTACAGGGCAGGTATTCTACCAGTTCAAGACCAAACTCCTTTAAGATCTCCAGACTCCTTGGGCGTGGTCATGTGAGGGAGGAAGACCAGGTCCAGCTCAGACAATCTGATGGAGGAAACCTTGGAGTTAGGGTTACACTGTTCCACCTTAAAAAAAATAATAGGCATTTTATACAAAAGTGCATAATAAAATCTGTGGCTGCAACTTGAAAAATAATAGTCTTTGATTCCTTCTGGTATATAATAGAAGTATTGTTCAATAGGATAAGCAGAGGAGGATTTTTTTTTTCCCTACTCTTTTCTTGCTCCTATTTTGGGAATACCGAATGAAGTTATTATAAGTCACTCAAGCATGAAACAAACGGTTGCACTAAAATTGTGAAATGACTTCAATTAAAAGAATAATAAAGCCTGTGTACTCCTCCTGCTGGGCACTAGTCTATAATAAGAATCTTTCTTCAGTTTAGTGTTCAGCATTTAGACCCTCAGTTACGTGACACAGATGAAATTATTCAAGACCTTTATCTTACAAGAATGTCTGTCTTTTTTGTGCAAGATAGAATGTCTAAGATGAAAGCCACCAAAAATATGGCCAGTTCTCTAGTGTAAACTATAGATGTATAGTATAAACTCTAGATCAAGTAACTGGAATTTAGAGAAATAAGCAGTGGAGCTATGACAGGTAGCCAGTCTTCTGGGTTCAAGTTCATAGTTCTGTCCATTATTCTACTCACACTGGATTGTGATACCTACGGCAATTCTAACTCCATGAAAAAACACAAATACAAAGAGAGAGATACCATCTATCTGCTAATTCTGGGTTTAACTGAGTGAGTATGGTGAGAGTTGAGGCTAGGTAATGGATGAGCAGTTTTTTCTCCTGTATTTATCATGCTGCCTAGCAATGAGTTAACATTGAATACATGTTTATTGCACAAAGCATTAAGTGAATGCAATGTTATTATCTCACCCAGTACCTACTATGTACCTACTGCAACAGGAACTAGATAATTAATAAAACACAGTCCTGTTCAAGAGGTTGATAGCCTACCTGGAAAAGTATGCAAGAAACCAGATAACTGCAAGTTTACATGGTAAGTGCAACTAGGAAGAGGGAACCTGGACCTGTTATAAATTTTTAAAGTAGAGAAACTAAGAAGGAACAGCTCTAAATTTATTGCAGGCCTATAAGAATTAAATTGAGTAATACCATAGTGGACAAAGCTATGATTTTCTGATTACTGTGTAGCATTTTTTAAAAAATCAAAACTATAGGACAACAGCATGCCTCTGCACATAAGGATGAAGTAACTCCTAAAGAGAACGGATATCCTATTATCAGTCTTTCTAAGAAAATCTCAGTCCTGTGGCAGATATTCTGGGGCACTCAAAAGGAAGGTGTCAAGGGCTGAACTGTATTCCCCATTAAATTCATATGTTTGAGTCCTAATGCCTAGTACCTCCAAAGGTGATGGTATTTGGAGATAGTGCCTTTAAATGAGGTCATTGAGGTGGGTCTAAATCCAACGACTTGTATCTTTATAATAAGAGAATAAGATCCAGAATAAGAAATGGCCATCTGAGGTCACAGACATAAGCTAGCTACCTGGATCCCAAGGAGAGCTCAGAAGAAACCAGACCTGCCAGTACCTTGATCTTGGACTTTTAGCCTCAAGAACTATAAGAAAATAAATTTCTATAGTTTGGCCACCTGTCTGTGATATTTTGTTATGGCAGACCTAACTAGCCAACATAGAGCCTTTAGATTAAGATGAAGAAAAGTCACTTTCTGCGTTTAGAACCAGGACTTAGTTTGACCTACACTATGTGGTACCATGATGTTTAGGGCACTTATAGAAGATGGTAGTAAGTAGGGCCCAGACCCTGGAGGCAGGTCAGAGTGAGGCAGATTACCACGTTTTATATGTCAACTATATCTCAACAAAGCTGGGGGTGAAAAGAAATGAGGCAGAAATCTGGGTGAGGGAGGGCCCCCAAGAGCCATCTTGCCTTAGGATAAGGTTATAAATTATTTTCTATATTGTACTTAATTTCTGTTATGGTCAGATCATCAATAAAATATTATTGAAATGATAGCCTGAGCTTTGATACTTAGTGATGTCCTGCCAACTTTTAACTGGAATAAATAAGAAAGAAAAAATTAGTGACAATCCATAGTGACACACATCTGTGTCCATTGGGGTTACTTCTCAAAGGAGAGGCATTAGGGGGGCAGAATCAGAGCAACAAGACTGAGTGACTTTGTTTTAAGCACATGTGAGGCCCAGGGTGCATTTCAGGAATAACAAAGGAATGCCTTGGTGAGGAAAGGGCCTAATTCCTAGTAGGCTATATGGTCTTGTTAAATTTGAATTAAATATGATGTTATTTTCTATAGCAGTTAAATAAATTCTAACATGAGCAATTGACATGAAGGAAATGAGAGACATAAGGTATTTTAAGAATCCAAAACAGTTATATTTGAAAAGACAATTATGAGTTAGTATTTATAGCACATGGACACAGACAACAATGGGGTAAAGGCTGTGGGAGGGGCGCTGGGTGGAGGGGACAGAGGTGGGGGACAATGGAGGACATCTGTAATAGTGTCGTCAATAAAAAATGCTGCACTAAAGGTATCTGTGAGACATGGAGATAGTGAGGTCTACAGGGTCTTCTTTTATATCTCTACAGTGTTTTATAGTTTAAAACTCCTTGCATATGTTTTGAGATTATTTTACTCAAACTCTCTTTGAAAGTAGACATGGTGTTTCTCAGATCTACTTTTGACATAATATCACTTTAAAATAAACAGAGTTTTCACCATCTCTATTTTACAAATAAACTTTCCCAAGGTCACACAGTGGTGGAGGACAGACTCCCAGTCTGGTGCTTATTTCACAAAGTCAACATGTTCCCTCTAAGAAAAACTAGCATCAAGAAAACTTTAGTTTATTTCAGGATATAAGACATATTACAACACCATGTTCTACAGCATAACTTCAAAAGGCTAATTCTGTTTTTCTCAGTAGTAATGTCCATTCCCTCATCTATTAATGAATCACTAAATAGCATTTAGTAGAGTTTCAATGTAGCAGTTCTTATTGAAACCTTTTTTTTTTAAATAAAGTATTTAGGTTATTATAGTTTGTTTTTTTTTTTTTTTACAGAAAATGTTTCAAAGATAATAGCATTGCCATATATATCCCATACTCAGTTTTGCTGTTATTAAAATTAAATGTTAATTTTAGAAGTATGGTACACTTCTTATAAGCAACAAACCAATATTTATATATTATATTTTATTCAGGGTTCCTTAATTTTCACCTAATGTCCTTTTTTTCTGTTCCAGGATCTCATCCAGGAGACAATATTACACTTAGTTGTCATGTCTACTTAGGTTTCCGTTGGTGGTGCCAATTTCTCAGACATTCTATTTCTTTCATGATTTCAATGCTATTAAAGAGGACTGTCCAAAACCTTATAGGTTTTTATTCCTGATTTGAATTTTTCTCCTGTTTTTCATAGTTAGACATAGATGAGGGGTTTTAGGAAGGAAGACCACAGAGGTAGAACGCCATTTTCATCACATCATACCAAAGATACAAATTGTCAACATAACCGATCACAGTTGATGTTGACCTTGGTTACCTGGCTGAGGCAGTGATTGCCAGGCTTCTCCACTGTAAGTGACCCTTCCTCCATGTCTCTCTCCACACTGTGTTCTTCGTAAGAAAGTCACTATATGAGGGCTACTGTTTGAGGGTAGATTTATGCCAAAATTCCTTGAGCGCAGAGTAGATACATAAATTACCTGGAATTGTTCTGCATGGGAGATTTGTGTAACTATTTTATTCCTAAACATTAATAAATTTTCACATATTTTTAGAGTACAAAAATTATATAAATAATAGTTATATAGGGCCACAAAATACTTCTTTGTATATAATAAAGAAGAAAACTGACCATTTGGAATAGACCCACCAATTTTATATTACTTTTTTACTTAAAGTCCTTTAATATCTTCTTATTGTCATCAAGATAGTAGCCTAAGACCTTCCTTTAAAATCTGACTCTATCTTCTGTCTTACTCTCATGCTATTCCATAATTCTCATGACTTGTGGGTTGTTGTAAAAAGTAGAAATAATTTATGAAAAATCCTGAATGCATAGTAGGTACTTAATAAAAATAATTACTAAATACTAAAAAAAGAAGAAAAATAAATATTTCTATTCTTCCTGATATGTATTGAGTAGGAATAAAATTCACTTATCAATAGAAATAGAGAAGCAAGAGGTTCAGAAAATGAGAGGTAAGTTACTTTATAGCATCAATAATATTTTATAGTTTTCTTTTACCTGTGATTTATTTACTTATTTTCTTATTCATTGTTGTTCAGTTATAGTTGTCTCCATTTCCTCCCAATTGCTCCTCCTGCTCCATTCATCCCAAAGACAATCCCCTCCACATTACCCTTGTCTATGCATCCTTTATACATGTTCCCCATCTTTTCCCCACTACCCCTTCTCCGCATCCTTCTCATCCCTGTCAGTTTGTTCTTTATATTCACATCTCTGGTTCTTTTTTGATCATTTGTGTTTTTTTTTTGTTGTTGTTGTTAATTAGGTTAAACTTATAGGTGATATCATATGGTATTTGTCTTTCACTGTCTGGCTTACTTCACTTAACCAAATAGTCTCCGGTTCCATGCATGGCATTGTGAAGGGTAGGAGTTCCTTCTTTCTTTCTGCTGTGTAATATTCCATTGTGTAAATGTACCATATTTTTTTTTATCCATTCATTTACTGATGGGCACTTAGGCCATTTCCAACACTTGGCTATTATAAATAATTCTGCTATGAACATAGGGGTGCATAGGTTCTTTTGATTTGGGTTTCTGGACTCTTGTGATATAATCCCAGCAGTGGAATCAGTGGATGAAAAGGCAGTTCCATTTTTAGTTTTTTGAGGAAATTCCATACTGTTTTCCACAGTGGGTGCTCCAGTCTGCATTCCCACCAACGGTGTACTAGGGTTCCCTTTTCTCCACCATCTCAACAGCACTTGTTGTTTGTGGATTTGTTAATGATGGCCACTCTGACCAGTGTGAAGTTGTATTTCATTGTGGTTTTAATTTGCACCTTTCTGATGGCTAGTGAATGATTTTGAGCATCCTTTCACATGCCTATGGGCCCTCGGTATGTCCTCCTTGGAAAAGTGTCTGTTCAGGTCCTTTGCCCATTTTTTAATTAGATTATTTGTCTCCCTGGTGTGGAGTGATGTGTGTTCTTTATATATTTTGGAGATCCAAGTTCTTGTCTGAGGTATTATTGGCAAATATGTTTTTCCACATGGTTGGTTCCCTTTTTATTTTGCTGATATTTTCTTTAGCTGTGAAGAAGCTTTTTAATTTGATGTAGTCCCATTTTATTCTTTCCTGTTTATCCTTTGCCCTAGTGGACATATCAGTGAAAATATTGCTACATGGGATGTCTGAAATTTTACTATCTATATTCTTCTCTAGGACTTTATGGTATCATTTATATTTAAGTCTTTTATCCATCTTGAGTTTATTTTTGTGTATGGTATAAATTGGTGATCTAGTTTCATTTTTTGCATGTACCTATCCAAATCTCCCAATACCATTTATTGAAGAGGCTATTTTTACTCCATTTTCTGTTCCTGCCTCCTTTGTCAAATGTTAATTGACCATAGAGATGTGGGTATATTTCTGGGCTCTCTATTCTGTTCCATTTATCTGTGTGTTCTTATGCCAGTACCAGACTGTTTTGATTACAGTGGCCATGCCATACAGTTTGATATCAGGTATTGTGATCTCTCCTACTTTGTTCTTTCTCAAAATTGCTGAGGCTATTCGGGGTCATTTATAATTCAGGCAAGATATGAGAAAACTATAGCCCAAATCATACTCAACTGTCAAAAACTAAAAGCTTTCCCCCTAAGATCAGGCACAAGACGAGGGTGACCATTTTCACCATTTCTATTCAGCAGAGTATTGGAAGTTCTAGCCACAGTGACCAGACAAGTAAAAGAAATAAAAGGCATCCAAACTAGAAGGGAGAAAGTAAAACTGTCAGTTTACAAATGACATAATAGTGTACATGGAAAACCCTACAGGCTCCACCATAAAACTACTTGATCTAATAGGTGAATTTGGCAAAACAACAGGATACAAAGTCAATATTCATAAATCAAAGGTATTTTTGTATACCAACAATGAAACATCAGAAACACAAATTAGGAGAGAATTCCATTTTTGATATAGCAACAAGAAAAATAAAGTACCTAGGATAAACTTAACTAAGATGGTAAAAGACCTATACTCAGAAAACTACAGAACACTGAAGAAAGAAATTAAGGAAGATACAAATAAATGGGAGCATATATCATGTTCATGGATTGGAAGAATTAACATCATCAAAATGTCCATACTACCCAAACCAATTTATAGATTCAATGCAACACCTATTAAAGTACCAATGACATATTTCACAGATACAGAACAAATATTTAAAGAACATTTTATAGCTTCTATAGTTGTATATAATAGAAGGAGTACCATGTTTTTTGTATAAAAGTAATAATAGCATTAATGCTGAATATGGTTTGGCCCATATTCCCAAGGAATTTAAAATTTGTTATATTTTCTTTTCCTATAAGTAACCAAATATATAAGATAGCATAAGATTAGAGTGCTTATGACCATTGAATTACCTCAAATCATAAGAACCTTGGTTAGGATATGTCCCTTTAATATTTGTTGAGTACCTTCTATAGAGCAGGCAATGTGCCAGGCTTTAGGGACTACGAGGATGGATAGATAAAACAAAACCTCTGATTTGGAAAGGTTCACCAGGTAATATAAATTATAGGCCTATAAGTAATTATAGTAAAATGAGATGTATGTAAAAATAACAGAATTACTGTCGGAGGGAATAGGGAGAAAGCTTCACAGGGGGGTTGTTTGTTGGTATGTACCATACTAACATACAAAAAAGGTGAGATGGGAGTTAGCCAAGTTTTTGAAGGAAAGGAGGACATTCTAAACATGCCGAACTGCTTTTATGCACAGGTGGGTGCAAGAGAGAAATCACCACCATATTCAACCCTTGTCCCCAGTGCCATTACTCTCTTCTGTGTGCAATTTCAGATCCAGAGCTGGAATAATTTTTTGGCATTTGACTAGCTCTGATACTTTTTAAGCCCACATCAGGATATATCCATGTTTTTGTTAAATAAAATATAATTTAGTAGAATAGGACAGTATTTTCTGTAAAAATATTATTCTACCAAGAAAGTATACTCAATAGAGATGAAGCATTTGAGTTCTTTCAGTTGAATTTTTCTATTCAATTTTATAATATACAGGTGACTATTAAGGTAATAACAATTATGGTCACTTAATAGCATTCTCTCACCCCATTTCCTAGGCAAGGCAATTTATTTTCAAATGCATAAGCTGCAAATGGAGAGATATTATTATGGTAATGGACATAAATGAAAAACAAATGTGGTCATGACCCATGGAAAAACATTCCCACAATGCTACCAAATGAAGATTCACACGTATCCAGATATTAAGGAGATATGCACTTCCATCACTAGTCCCAGCCATTTATTCCACATATATTTCCCAGGGCTTCCCGTGCCAGGCATTGTGATATAAGGAAGGAAATGCATGGTTCCTGACTCCAAGCCTCTGACTGAGAGAGAAATTCAAACATGCTATCATGGGTCCATTTTTAACCTGGATTCTGCAAAAGAGGACAGGTGATGCTCGCAGGGTCCCTCTACATTTGTCTGGTGATATCAGGGAAGGTCCCAGATGAAGAGAGCTGAGGATGAAGGGGTGAGTAGGAATTTGCCAGAGTAACAAGTAGCTGAAGGGCATCCCAGGCGAAGGGAAAAGCATCTACAAAGTCCCAGGGCACAGCGGCATTGACGTATGGGGGTGGGGACAGAGGTGGAGAGAAGGGTTCAGAGAGCTAAAACTGAAAGTGAAGCTACAATAATATGGGCAAGGGTTCAAGTTCTGAGGCTGCAAAGTTATAGCTATAAATAACATTTCTTTTAGAAAGATGGTTCTTTGAAAACATAATCTTCTGATATCATATTTCTATTACATAGCTTCAGTTTCCCCTGCCTTGTGCATTATCCACCTCCATGGAACCCAGAGGCAGCTTTCCACCTCTGACTGTGCCCCTAAGGCTCTGAGTATTGTGAGGTCAAAGATAGTTACTCCTCTAGTGCCTACTATACCACATGAATCATAATCTGTACTAAATGAATATTTATGGATTGAAGAAATAAAAGTAAAAATCAATTATTGGCCTAATATCACTAGAGCTTGAGCAAACAATAGCTGCATAAACTTAGGAAAGGGACATTTCTGAGCATCATTTTTAACTGTAAAATGTGCTGACCTCCTCAGGATACTGTCAAGATTAAGTGGGATAGTTTATGTCAGACTCTTAGTACAAATTCCTAGCCGATAAGCATGTATTAATGTGTAATTCACATTAGTTTTCATCCCCATTTTTCATTATTTTATTCTCATATACGAATTCCAAATATCTTATTAAACAACAGAACTAAAGAAGCAATCAAAACAGCAACCACATACACTTTGCAGCCCTTCTTATCCCTCACATGTAAGTCACATTGGTCTATCACTTTCCAACCTTTTACCGTCAAATCACTGGTAAACATAACTTAAATACACCAGGAACTTCCAAAATGGCACACAAATCCTGATATCCAGGCTTTCACTTCCAAAATTCTACTTAGAATTTTTTATTGTAAGTGGTCTACTAATCACCTAATCCATTCACCTATTCTTTCAACAGAAACTCTTAGCAAGAATGCCTTTCTCCTTTCTTAATTTTCATGTCTCTTTATCCTCTTGGTCTCTTTCTGGCTCCTGAGAAACAGGAAGTCTAATGTTTCTTCTTCTTCCCCAGTTTATCCCTTAACTTTAAACATTTCTTAAAGAAGTACCCCTTTCCCTCACTTTCGTTCTCTTAATTCTACACAGTGTTTGTTTCAGAGTTTTGCTCTAGACTCTCAACAGTCACTGACCACAAGCTCTGGCCTTCCGTGACTAGCACTGCGTGCCCAGCAGTCAGTAGGACATCTCTCTGCAGGTAAACCATTGAGGCTGACACAGGTCCTCTTCTGCCCTCTTTTTCCAACTTGGCCTTTCTCCTGTATCTATAAAAAAAAGTCATTATCTTCCTCTTTGAAATTTTAAATTATTTTCTAGTTCCAATTTTTTTTCAACTTCCGTAAACCATTACTCCACAATTCGTGTAATCTTCACTTCACACTACATTAGAAACCCTTCTACTTCCTTTCTCTAAAGACCACAACATAACTCTGGACTCATCACCTCTCTCTTCAATAACTGCAACAGTCCCCTGCTGCCTCCAATTTCCATTTCTCTCACATCACATTCTATAGCCACAGTGGATCTGTATGAAGCATAGATCTATCCATGTCATTCCCAAGTTGGCTACTTTTAATTGTTCCTGTTATTTAAAAAAATCATTTCAGCCCTGCAGCCAAATCTGTGACACACCTCAGGCAACCTTCTAAACCTTCAGAGTGAGAATTCTGGCTTTCGTTCACCTCCATCTATTTCCCCTCAAACATTTGAGTCATATAGACTCATTCCCATTCCCGTGTGGTCTCCTACCTTGCTGACTTGGCTTCTGCTGTCTCTTCCATCTAGGATATTATCAGCCTCAATTTGCTCAAGTTCTACTGTTTACCATGGCTCAAATTCTTCCTCTTCAAGGTTGGCCTGGTGCATTGAGTGATATTTCTAACTTCCAAAACAGAAAACAAAGTTTCTTTTTCTAACTTGGAAAAGACACTCTCCCTCATAAGTGTGTTATACTCATGCACAGAAATAATTGAGAGTGATGATTATCTTTCATGCAGTCTGTTATTTTAGGCTTTCACATTATCATCAACATTAGAATGGGGCCGTTGACTTTAGGTATAAGATTAGCTAGAAGGTTTATTACTCTCAATTAGACCCTCTGATAAGATTCTGAATTCTTCCATATAATTATTGTCAGCAAGAAATGATCTAGCACCATAGATTTAATTGTAGGGTTTTTTTTTGGGGGGGGGGTAAGATGGAAGGTTGATTTATTGAGTCAGGTAAATACCATTTAGTGCCAGGGGATATAAAGATTCACTCATTTCTATTCATGTAACTTAAAGAGCCCAATTAAATATAATGCATTAAAGTATTAAAAATCTGTTTGATTATCACTACTTCTCTAGTAAGACACTGATTAAAGCTCAGGAAAAAGACAATTCTATTCATAGAGCAAAGATGGGGAAAAAGATCAGAAAGGGTTCACAGGCACTTTTCACCTACATAGTTCAAGGCCTTCAATAAAGGTAAAATATGAAAAATGGGAAAATTTGTCTTTCAAAGGCTAATTTAGGAAGTGGAGATGCACCAACAATGCTATGTTACTTTGAGGATGTGACAGCATATCCTTCCCAGTTGCCAGAAATGCGCCCCATGCAAACTAGCCCATCTATGCTCCCTGAGAGATATTACCTCCTACAAAAAATTTTTTAAAGAGCACTATATTTTCCTTGTTCTTCCCACCCACTGCCACTGAGTTGTGCCATTTCAAATGATTTTAAACAATACAGTCTTCGGTGAAATTAGTTTAACAAAGATATCTATGAAGCAAAGAACATGCAGTTATAGAGACTCGGCCTCAAATCTGAATTGTACTGCTTTTTTCCCTTTTCTTCCTTCATTCAAGAAACATTTTATAAGCTAGCTATGGGACCTTGGCCAAGTTAATTAACCACACTAAGATTCAGTTTCCTCTTTGTGTAATACAGATATAATCATTATGGCTTGCCTCACAGGATTGTTGTAAGGATGGAATAAAATTATTAAAGTGAAATCATTTCTATACTTTAAAACACTATGTAAATCCACACATTTTGATGCTGAGAAAAGAGTGAGATGGGGAAGCCTTGGAGGTCTTCAGCTACTCTCTTAAGTGTGCACTGCTTCTTACTGTTCACCCAGGAGCATTTCCTATCTGGGGTTAGTACAGTGCACGAGGAGCTGCAGGAATGCAAATTAGTGTTATGTCATAATTCTTATTGCGAAGGAAGGGGAGGGGAGAGGAGAGGGAGAATTGTCTACCTATGGAAATAGCAACACAAGACAACGTGAGCCAAGAGTCAAATAATGGTTCCAAGCAGTAATATATGAGTTCAGAGGGGGGACAATGTGGGGTGGGCTGCAATACAGCCTTCCTGGGCTGTCATGTTACTGTATGGGACACGATCTCCATAGGGCACTCCTGGGTAGATTGACGCAGGCAGCTGTTGTCTTGACCATACTGCTGTCCCTGAGAAGTACCCCCAGGTCAGATACAGGAAATAATCATGGCAAAGATCACTCTGGGCTAACGCGGTGGTGAAAACAAAGTCCTCTAATAAGGTTGGATTAGAAGGAGATTCAACATATAATACTCATTCCTCCCCTTCACCCTAAGTCACCCTTTGTCACATTCTCCCCTTCATTCTCCCTTCTATGTTGGCATTTTATGCTCTTCTGTGCTCTCCGACTTATGGTAGAAGAGCATTGTTTGGTAGGGTAAAAGCAAAAGTAGTTTTGGGTTCTAAAGTTGAGACCTAGCTTACTTGTAGCTTACCCTTCTAAACTTATGACATGCTGAGTAACCCACTTAAATCTCTGTATAAGGGCAATAACATTGACCTGTGCAGAAGGCAGGCAAGGAAATGCATCCAGAAGAGGTGCTTAACAAATTGGCATACTTTCCTTGGCTTGTAATAGGCCCTCAATAAACACCTCAATAATTATTACTAGTTATTATTGGCTCTACCACCCAGTTTCCCCTGAGGGGTAGGGAGACTATCCTAAAATTGCTTTTCAATAACATTCTTATTAATATAAAGGAAGCTATAGTGAAACTTTCCCTATAGTTTCAAAATTTGATTTCAAAATTTGTATTTTATATTAAAAAATTTAAGGCTGGCCAGAATACTTTACACTTTTTGAACAAAATCAATGGCAATTATATTTAATATATTACATAATTAAATCATTTCTAGATTATTAGAATTTTCTTATAGTTATTTTAAAAAGAAAAATAGCTTGATATGATGAATATAAAATAGTGACCCACTTTTTAATATTTTCTAATAAAAGTTTTTTCTCCTCCCCAACATGCTAGGAAGCTCAGTGTCAGACAGAACTCTCCAACCCAATGACTTCATTAATTCTTACCAAATTCCCACCCTCAATTTCCTTGTACAATTTTACAGACTTTATTGAAAATTACTCTTTGCAGATATTGCTTCGTAGATCTTGTAGATATCTCCTTAAGATATCAGGGCAGTGTGTGAGGCAGATAGTTGATTATTACTTTGCATCACCGTGTACACTACAAAGTCCGTTTTATCACTGAGAAGCAGTGTGCTGCAACTGTAGAAGCAGTACAAGCAGCTAATCAGTCTAAATCCAAATAACATGTGTGTATGCAAAAGCGACATTGTTTTCATGGAAGCAGATGGTTCCAATATAATTTAACCTGAATATCATTTAGCCATTTAAACTATGATTTTTACCATTTTTTATCACAAGCCTCTGTAGCTTATAGTAGTAGCCCATTGTGCCTAAAACTAGAGAACTACATCAGAATTTGCTTACCTTTTTAACCAGTTCATGACAGAAAGCATCATAATTTGGAAGTGCATCATGATGCACTGGTCAATTTCATCTTGTAAACCACACTGGGGTAGCTAGTTTAAAGACTTTGTACTCACTTTCTATTCCTCCCCAGACAAATTGCTTAAACTTGCTGCATTTCTCCTTCATTCAGTTTTTGCTTTGGTGAAAGATTAACCTGCAGTTACAGCCTGGTTCCAGCATTAATTTCTGGGAGGTTTGGGAGACACAGTAGTTTTAATCCATGTCCCCCACATTGTTGACAGTCTTTCCATGAAACAGTAGGGGGTCCATGTCTTCTGGCATGGGCTCTATGACTGCTTGGGCTCTAGTAGAATACAATGGAAGTGATGCTGTGCCAGTTTCCGGGTCAGGACTTATCAAATTGGTGGCTCTCGGTTTCTGTCTTCTGTAAGGCTCACTTGTGAAACCTACATACCATGTTCTGAAGATGCCTAAGGAGCCCTTTGAGAGGCCCATGTGGAGAAAAATTTGGCTCACATCTCTGGCCATGTGAGTGAGCCATGTTGAAGCAGATCCTGGGAGACTACTTGACCACCTTCCTGATGGCTAGTGGATCAAAGACAAGCTATCCCAAACAAGTCCTACCTTCTTGGTGACCAAATAAATGATCAGCATTTTCTTAAGCCAGTGAGATAACAAGAACAGTGAAATCAGGTTGGGCTTATTGTGTAGAAAGGGCTACCACGAGGTTGTTGGCCGACCTCAGAAGAGTTTCTATGCCTTATATGAATTCCAAGAGTCTGGATTCAAATTTCAGCTCCACAAGCAAACAGAACACTATGGTACTGTTAGGAAACCTCCAGCAGCCTTGGTTTCTTCATTTTCAAAAGAGTATCATAGTTGCACCTAAAAGGAGGTTCTGTGGTTGTGAGAAGCAAACATACTAGACAGTATATATCAAAGAGCCTAACACAATTCTTGGCACAAAATAAGCCCTCAGTAAAGATGAAAATTTGAAAGAAGAGAATTTGTATTTTGGATGAATAGCATATAGAATGGGAGGACAGGACTTACGTCTTCAGGGACAAGATAAGTAAATACACCAAAGGTGAGAAAACATGGAAGGAAAATGTTTGCGGAACAAAATATAACTGACAGTAGGTGTCAACTGTTTGAGGCAGAGGGACTATAATCCTGAGTATCAGGCTGACAGTGTGAGAATAATCCCAGTGAGGAGTGACAAGGAAAGCCTGACATGGGACAGCACACCTGAGCTGGCGGTGAGCTGGCCAAAAGCAGGGGAGGTGGGGCGGAGCACGTCTTGGCAGCGACTGAGCTATGGCTTGATGCTTTTCCCACCTTTGTACCAGAAAGCATAATGATACCCTTCAGAGAAAGACAAAAAAAAAAAAAAAAAAAAAAAAAAAAAAAAAAAAAAAAAAAAAAAAAAAAAAAAAAAAAAGAAAAAGAAAAAAAAAAGAAAATCAAAAAGAAAATCTTCATTTTGTGGCAAAATAAACTTCAGTTGATCAGTGTGGTGTTAGAAAAGGAAGTTAACGTCATCAATTCAGAACTAGAGCAAACCAGACAGCAGAATGAGTATTCGCCCTGGTCCAAATTCCATACTTGCATCTTCTCACATAGTCCTCACAACATGTTCTGCAGTGGAAATTATGATTATTCTCATTTTCCAAATGAGAAAACTGAGATTTTAGAGATTTTAGTAACCTGTCCAAAGTCGTAAAGCTACTATGGTAGACAAGCAGGAATTCAAACCTGGGCTTAATTTCAATACTCATGATTTCATCTACTATACAATATGTCTCCAAAACAATCAATCTGAATAAATTACATCTGTTGTAACTAGCTTAGTGTATCATGGTAAGCAACAAACTATTGGGTTGGCCAAAAAGTCCATTTAGGGTTTTTTTTTTTCTGTAAAATAAAAGATGCATTTTTCGTTTTCACCAAAAATGTTATTGATCTGGATATTTTGAGTATGTCAGCTCTCTCCTGCAATTGGCTTCTAGTGGGTAGAGCCAGGGCTGCTGCTAAACATCTTCCAATATATAAGGCAGCCCCATAGCTAAGAATTACTTGGCCAAAATGGCAATAGTACCAAGAAACTCTGCAAAACACTTTTAACACGTTGGATCAGTCACAGTACCTTCTCTACACACAGTACAAATCTTTTTTTTTTTTTGTGGCTTCTCAGTTGTGTTTTTACCTTTCTTGAAATAATAAAGCTTAATACATTAAAAGAGTTGTGTATTTCCTTCAATCTTAAATATAAAAATGTTTGCACAGAATTTCACCAATTTTGATATGTATTTTTTCATTGTTGTCAGTTACGGTTGTCCTCATCCCCCCTGTTACTCTCCCCTGTAAATGCACACTGATCTGACAGCTGTTAAAATAAAATCCAATAGTTGTTTTGAATGAAGTGAAAGACAACTAAGCACTACTAGAGCCATCATATGGGAAAAACTACACAAGCTTTTTGGCCAACCCAATAGATAATGGTATATAATAATGCCTTCAGTAATTTGTAAATTACTATTAATCCTTATTATTAATTTGTATTAGTAGGTGCTATTTTACTGACCCTAAACCTTTATATTCCTATTCTTTTTTTAAAGAATATTTTCTTCATAATAGGGATTAATCTCTACTGAATAGTCTGCATTTTCCCATCCAATCCATTTGATGATAAGTTTATTTATTCAACAAGCGAGCCCTAAAATAGTCATTCCATGGCTTTTTAAAGATATGAGCTAGGGGAGATCTGAACCACTTTGTAAACCCGTGGATCTAAAAAAAATAGAAGATTGTAGACTAGAAGACAATTGGTTTTCCCACATACAGGTAAAAACTATGGCAACACCTTGGGTAGGCCTGTCTTCTAACACACTATGCAGATCAAGTTTACACGTGAAATGATACACTTACAAAGGTCATGGTCATTCTCCCTTTGAGGGAACTAGAAATTCTGTTTTGCTAAAGGATACGTTGGTAACTCTTTTAACCATCTAGAACTCCCCAGTAAGATGTGAGCTATATACATCTGGCAGAGAAAGAAGTTCATATACAAATACATCAAACCAAAAAAATAGATAAATATTCAATGTACACTTTAAATAGAAATGAAATTGTTTTGAGGAAACAATAAACAAGCAAAATATATCCAGAGAATCAAAATAAATGTTTAATTCTTATACCTACAATTAGTAAGAAATAATTGGATGGTTACTATGTTTCAAACATCATGCTAAGTTCTTTACAGATAATATGATGAATCCTAACATAACCTGGACAATGTCACTGCCTATCTGGACAATTAGGGCAAGGAAGGAAGAAGGTATTTTTAGTTTTTATTGCACTAGAATAACTATGAAATAATTTCCCTTTCCAGTCTCACAATTTTATGAAGCCTCAGCATTTACCACTTTTATCTATCCTATTGAATATGATATACTTTCAATATGCAGGCTATGACTGAGAACTTGGTCTCTTTCCAAGTTAATAAACAGAACTAATGGATTTGAATCCATAGTGTATCTGACTGAGGGGAGCTTGCAAGGTGAAGTGATCATCATTAGAAAGAAAATTGGTAACTAAACATAGAAAAAATTAAACATGTAAGCAGTATTCTAGGTGATACTCATTATTTATTGATAATGGTTTTCATATAAGTGTAGCATTCTTGGGGTAGTTGTGGGACATATTCAGTGACAGAAAAAAAGTGTAAAAGTGTGTGTCCTCTGGTGTGTCCCCGTTGTAGTATTATCTAATGATCACTGATAGGATTAGAAATGTGCTCAGTCTGTCCCTGGGAGGTCATCTGCTAATTCAGTGACTTCCAGTTGAAAGCATGGGGGTGGGCAAAGGTGAAAACTAAGAATTAAAGAACAAACCTGAGAACTTAGAAGAAACTAGAGAACATGTGAATTCTAATTTTAAGACACTGTTTTTCCTTGATCAAGCACTGTGTAGACTACAATACCTTAATTTTCAAGTTAGTAACCAGCACACAACAAAGGTCAAATACTGATTTCAGTGTCTCATACTGTAAGTGCTATGGCTCCAGAAACCATAGAAAAAATGTGTATTGTCTATAAATAGGCATCATCATTTCTCTTTGCTGTGTCAAACTCCCTTCTCTCCCTCTTATTTTTTTTTTGTTCAAAACCATAAATAATTAATACATTCAAAAGGCATCTTTCAGGATAAACTCCTATCACTGATGCTATCTGATTTAAATGAGAAAAAGTAAATGTGGCTGGGTTTGAAGAAACAGAGTGTTGGTGAGGAATGGACCAGAAATTCCCATCATCCCTTTAACAAATTGATGAGGCTCAACCTTTGGAAATGACATCTTAAAGTTTTGAATTCTGGTATTCACTCTGTTCTTGGTTAAAGCACATCTTAATTAACAAAGGTCTTTTCAGCAACTTTTTTGCAATGATTGGGACCCTGGCTTAACCATCTCAGCACCTCTGGTATGAAAGCAGTTCCAAGCCTCTCATATCCGGGACTCAGTTTTTCTTCCTTGTGGATCTTTTTCCTCAAACACACCTTCCTTCATTCCTTTGCCTTAATTAGTATTCACTGATTTGCTAGAGTTAAAAGAAGATATGGCATCTCTAATAATCATAAGATATTTATGATTCTTAACCTTCTTTTCAAAATGACTTTGCCAGGTATAACACTGGACTTCCTTTTCTTTTTACTATGTTTATGATAATAATAACAGCAACCATGGATGGAGTGCTTTCCGTGTGTCAGACCCATGTTAAGAGCTTTTGTATATCCATTTACTCCACACAGCAGTTCTCTGGGGTGCTATAATCATTATTGTTTAACAGCTGGGAAGCAGATAAAGAAGCGGTGACTAACTTCCCCAGCTATTCCTAATGGGCTGGGATTAAACCCAACATCATCAGGCATCAAAGATCCTTCTTTTAACTAGTGATTCCAAATGCCTGGCCCCTTGAACAAGTACTCCTTGGGTTTCTACACAACAAAAAATGAATGAATAAATAAATGAATGAATAAATAGATAAATATTATATGAGACCAAAAAAGTTTGGGAAACGCTGAGTGTTTTATTCTTTCCCTGAAAATTTAAAATGCATATTTAAACTTTGAGTGTTATTAGAACACTCAAAAGTTTTAAAAAGTTACGCAGTCAAGAGAACAGTTTATGTTGAATAGTTATAAAGTTCCAAATGTGTTTAATCATAGAAACTATTTTGTTCCCTGTATAACATCTAATAAATCACCCACTTTGGAAAATACTGCCTCACTTTCTTCATCTGAGTCAATAACCATGAATCTACTTTTATACTGCACCAATGACTTGCTCAGCCACCTGACCTTTTGAAGCCCATCTTAATCAAAGTGATGCCCCTCCCTTCTCACCAGAAAGCACCTCCTTGCTGGATATATAGATGAAGATTTAACTAAAAAAGAATATTCTCTTCCTGGGCTGCTCCCTTCCCTACATTATCTTCCCTCCATCCCCTACATTGGGCCTAACTAAATTTGACTGCAACTTGGTGATTTAGCCAAGATACATGGCCTATACCAAGAAGCCTCCAGAAATGTACCATCTTTCAGAATGGGTAAGAATCTCATCTTTTATTTCTATGGCACTGTGGCATATAATTCTGAGTGTTACATAATTCTTAGTGTTATATTAAGCTCACAGGTACTCCGGTGTCTGCCACCAGAACAAACAAAAAAATCTATGCAATGGCACAAGGAGCATGGATGGCATCACAAAATTTACAGACTTCCTAGATGCAGTGAAGTCAACATAAATTCTACACTCACAATCAAATTCACTTCTCTCACATATCAAATCCCCCTTTTTCTTAAAAATGATATTCACAAATTTAAATTCAAGCTTTTAACATTGGCCTTTAAGATCCTTGGGAATATGGGCTCTACGCTTATGGCCTTACTTAGCTCTTTTCTTTTTCAGTTCAAGAAACTTTCTTTTAATTCTCTTCCTAAATTCTATTCTACGAGAACACAGAAAAGAACATAGACTCTAAGGACAGACAAAATACCATTTAGCAGCAAACTGAATACTACTGAGTTTGCTACCACCAGCCTCATTTTTCCCAACTGTAACCTAAATAAGAAACAACATCCACACCTGTTGTTATGGATGTGAAACCACCTGGAACCTAATCAGTGCTCAATCAATGTTGGTTTTCTTTTCAATGCTAAGTTTTTGTCCATTCCTTCCTACTATCTAAACCACAATTTGCTAAGATCTCTTACAGAAATTTAAAGGGTTGTTATGAGCTTGTCTGTGAGCTTGCCAGGAAAACCAATCAACATGAAACAGTAGAAAAATCAGAATTTGCAATCAGAAAAGCATAGACCTGAACTCTGACCCTTCTTCATTTCTTAACTATGTGACTGTACACAAATTTCTTATCCTCTCAAAAGTTCAGTTTCCTTATCTATAAAATGGGGGTGGAGGTATAACATCTACCACATAAGCTTACTTCAGGCATTAAATGGAATAGCAAACAAAGAAATGTCTAGTATTGTGCTAATGTTAATATCTATCATTTCTTACAACATTTAACAATAGCATAATTTCTTAACAGAAGTAGAAGCTGTATAAGAAAATATTTCTTCAGGTTAATGCTAGAGATTAACCTGAAAGAAAGTTGCAGGGTTTACCCTAAAATTGATAAGATTAACCAGCAGTAATTTTACTTCTGCCATGTGGGCTTGGGCAGTGTCAGAGTCAGAAGGCATCAAAGAGCTTATAAGCAGAAACAAACAAAACCTCCTAGGCTTCCAGGATTCATGTAACCCAACCATCAAACTCATATTCCCAGAGCAAGGCAGCTCATCCTTGCTGAGCTTGGCAGAAGAACAGAGAGTATGTGAGACATCCATGCCATAGAATTAGAGTCTGATGCCTGGAATTCAATCAGAGATGCCATTTAGCCCTTTCCTTTATACTTGCACTGAAGATGAGATTATTGTGATGTCTGGTTTGTTCCAAATCCCAAAATCGATTTCTGAGACAACATGGATTTCAGGGACATGGGTAAACCTTCTCATTCACTGACTGGGTTATTGCAACTGAAGTGTAAGCTTTTCTTCTTGTTGTCAAGCCCTCAGCTCTTCTATTCATGCAGCATGCACTGTGACAGATTTACCTTCCTCATTTTCCTTTATTGTAACGTCCAAGCACTGATTTTAATAAATGTCAGATCAGTACATGTGGCTTAGATTCCAAAAACCCCACATAAGAGCTCCAATCATTGTATTAGCTTATTTTCTAATCAGCAAATATCCTTAGCTACCTCAGCCTTCAGCATACTGAAGGGTGCTTCACTTCTAATGCATTTCTATTGTAAAAATTATACAAGAGTTTACTGATGCCATGAATAACTGCTTTGGGTAAACACAATGTAGGTGCAAACCCTGTATAATTTATTATTTTTCCAATGCCTTTTTAGTAGCTTCATTGAGATACAGTTAACATATCATACAATTCACCTCTTTGAAGTGGGCAATTTAATAGTCTTCAGTATGTTCACAAAACTGTGCAATGATCACCATAATCAATTTTAGAACATTCGCACCAACTCCCTTCCCCATAAACCCCACACATTCCCACGAGCAGTCACTTTTTGCATTCCCACTTCCTCCCAGGCAACCACTAACCTATTTTCTGTCTCTATGAATTTTCCTATATTGAACATATGATATAAATAAAATCATACAATATGCATTTTTGTAAGTGACATATTTCAAGTTAGCATAATGTTTTTAAGGTATATACATGTTGAATCATGCATCTGTACTATATAGCATTTTTGTTGCAAAATAATATCCCATTTTATGGATTTACCACTTTTATTTACCCATTGATCAGTTGATAAACATTTGAGTTGTTTTCAGTTTTTAGATATAATAAATAATGTATAATTTTTTTGAGTAACTGTATGTTTTTTCTCTTGGAGTTTAATTGCCTGGTAACCCTATGTTTAAAATTTTGAGAGACTACAAAACAATTTTTCAATTGGGTTTTGCAAGTAAATACCTCATTTCAAGTAAGAAAAGAAGTTAATTTTTGGTAACAATCAATTGTGTATACTATTATTTTTAGGGAAAATGACTCAGAGGAATCAAGTAGCAACAAAATCAGAGTTTTTTTTTTTTTTTTTTTTTTTTTTTTTTTTTTTTTTTTTTTTTTTTTTTTTTTTTTTTTTTTTTTTTTTTTTTTTTTAAGTCTGATGTCAGAATTCACCTTTTGACCTCTACTATGTTCTTCCCCTGTATCTTTCTGGACAAGGCTCACTGAATGATATAATATTGTGGCATATGCCATTTCCCCTTATCTTTGTTCCAAGCCCTGCTTAAACTATTTGAATAAAAAAAAATCAGTTTGACATACAAAGCAATTTGTTGTAGGAGGCAGGGCAGGGTGTGGAGGTACCAAGATATGAATTAATAAACTGAAATAGTATTTCTCCAATTTCTAAAGAAAAATCAGAATGAAACCTCTGAGATATAGTGAATAAAAGGCAAATTAGTAAGTTTCTGTGGTCAATTAAAAAAAGAAAAAAGAGAGAGAGAGACCTTACAGGCAAGAAGGGGCTGGAAAGAAGTATTCCAAGTCATGAAAGTCAAGGACCTACATCCAAGATTGCTCTATCCAGCAAAGCTGTCATTTAGAATGGAAGGGAAGATAAAGCGATTCTCAGATAAGGCCAAGTTCAAGGAGTTCATCATCACCAAGCCCTTATTATATGAAATGTTAAAGGGACTTATTTAAGAAAAAGAAGATAAAAAATAGGACAGTAAAAAGACAGCAAACTCACAGATATTAACAACCATACTAAAACAAAAGCAAACTAAGCAAAGAAATAGAACAGGAACAGAACCACAGAAATGGAGATCACATGGAGGGTTAGCAACAGGGGAGTGGGGGGAGGAGAGAGAGGGAAAAGGTACAGAGAATAAGTAGCATAGATGGTGGGTAGAAAATAGGGGTAGGGCAAGAATAGTGTGGGAAATGTAGAAGCTAAAGAACTTATGACACATGGATATGAACTAAGGGGGGGAATGTGGGTGGGAGGGTGGAGGGGAATGATGGGGGAGAAATGGGACAACTGTAATAGCATAATCAGTAAAATATAATTTAAAAAACAAACAAAAAAAACACCTGTAGTGAGTCTGAGAGAATTTCAAGAGAAAACAGGAATAACCAAGGTACACAGCTTTGTTATCAAGCTTCAGTGTGCATGAATACAACATGGAATTGCTTGTTAGACTTGTACATCCCTGGCAACCATCTCACCCTCCCCCAAGAAATTCTTACTATGTGAGGGGTAAGCTCTGGGAGCTGAGCCTTAACATGTATGCAAGGGAGAACCTAAAGCAAGAGGTCTATAGACATTTTTTTAGTAACACTGATAGAGTGGATTGAGCGTGGGAATTAATGAGGTAAAATTTGAATCTTACCTTACCCATTGGCTGTGCAATGCTGGGCAATTTCCTGGTGTCACTTTGTTTCATCCCTTACATGAGGCTAACAGCAGCCCCTTCACCATACTTGCATGAAGATGCAGTGATAAAGCACCTTACACATTCAAAAAGGATCTGGCTCTAACTAATGTTAGGCTTTCTCCCTGCTACCCTAAACCAAAGTCGTAAGGAACTGGTAAACATAATGGCTTTTACAACTGATGCAAAATGAATGTTGCTTTGTTTCATCCCTTCTCTTTGAGGCCAACCCTTCCCTTCTCCAAGGAGGTCTCCATTGTGAGTATCCTGCCTCAACCCATGAGAAATTTGAAAATATGCTCATTTGGGTGAACTAGTTGCAGCTGCAAACACGAGGGTAGGAACAAGGTACTGTATAAGCCCAATGTTGATTAGCATCACCGTGACTCATTATTCTGATCAGCCAGAAGCAATTTACAATCATCTTTAAGCAAGTGCACATCATTTTCATAATTGACTTGCGGGAGATTTAACACAACAACTTGCTGTAGCTGTCAATCACTGTCAAAGGATAGAGGAGGAGGAAGCCCTTCTGGAAAGAAAAGTAAAACTACAGTGCCTGTCCATAGTGGACAGTGAATGGGATGGCTAGGCATCCTTTTCCACGTTGCTTGTTTCCAGGCTTTGGAACAGAGCCTCTCTCAGACGGGGAAAAGTACCAAAAGAAGGTGGAACTCACTGAGGCTACTGCTTTGTTAAAAGAAACTTGACATAAAACTGAAAGGTCTGAGCCACATCTTTCTGAGCCTTCATTTTTAACTTTGTTGTTGCTGTTTCCCCCCCTTTTTTTAAACTGCTCTCATTATTGCTAGCTATAGTGAAAGTAGTGGCTTGCAAATTCACTCTTTCTTTTAAAGATTTATACATGTAGTGTGACCCCAGAAATACTGTACAAGAGGTAAGTGGGTAGATTGGTAAATAGATGTATGTTCCATTATTTTCTGAGACAAATAGGAGTAAGCATATATATTTAAAATTTACATACTGAATAGAATATATTTAAATAATTATAAAAGGAAATTATATCTAATTTTAAATCTATAATACCTATGACAGTGAGGAGTATAAGAACCAAAGTAAATGACCTTGAAAAATAATCTAACAACAAAACAAAAATGCAAAATAGCAAACAATATTAAATGATAGCTCTCAAATTTATTATTAGTTTTTTCTTGGTAAAATGGAACTAACAACATTTCCAAGTATAAGAGACAAACGAACATAAAAGGCACTTCAAAGAGTGCAAATTTGGGGACACAGTGCAATGTATAAAAAAGCTGGATCCTTGATCACCAAGTTGGATTGGATTCTAGTTCTGTCAAAAGTGAGCACCGATGACTAAGCTATACATTAATGCATCTGATGTCCAATATAGTGCACACATACATAAGGACCAGACATACGACAGGCAGAGGGAGTTCATTGTACACAACGGGTGCTCAGTAAATAGTATGTGTTACACATATTTAAGATCAATGCAAATAAAAGGGGATATATGCCTTTGTCTACAAGGATAAAATTCTATGTCAGTTATTCAAAAGAAATGACTTCAATAAACTACTCAATGCATCTGCATTTTTAGTCATGTAATTTGAATTGGAAAAATTTACTGCCTAATTTTGCATCACTATCCTGTGGTAGGCTCATATTAATAATGCACAATACTGGCACGGCTGCTGAGATGGGTGTAGCACATCTAGAGGGAGAGTGAATCAAAGACGTTTTCAATGTGTTAGGCTGGGTGGTTAAGCTTCAGTGCATGAGCATTTAAAGATGGCAGTGATCCAAGCTGAGTCATTTTCCTATTTTCTCCTTTACCTGGGTTATAGACATTTAAAGGTAGCTTAATTTACTATACAACAAAGCCATTTAGCATGTTTTTACAGAGATCCTGCAGCTGGCCAGGTACTGTAAAATAAAAACATCCTTGATTGTAGTTTCATGAGGGCAGAAAACATCATTCTTCATTCTTGTCATTTACCCTGAGGGTTACATGCAGTGTTTTTCACATGAGGAGTCCTCAATACTATGTGTGGAAAAAATAAACTTTCTAAAATTTAGGGCACTGTATAAATTATATTTGGATATCCTTGACTTGCATCTTTTGACCATCATTTATCACAGATTAATGTATTGCTTTTTTTTAATGGATTTGTCAGCATCTCCTAGTATCCATTAAAGGCCAAGAGGATAGGAGCTTTATTTACTTCCCTCCGTCTTCCTCAGGATTCAGCTCAATGATAGATGACTACAGTTTGTATTCTTCTGTTGGCAATCTGTCTTTTTCCTTCTGGTACATTTTTAAAGTTTCCCAAATGACTTTAATATTTTGAATCTCCACAGTGAAATGTCTGTGTGCTTGTTTAACACTTTGAAAAACTGGAATCTTTCAATCTGTAGACCATGTCTTCCATAAGTTCTGGAAAATTCTCAGCCACTATTTCTTCAGATATTTATTGTCCTCCATTTTTTCCTAACCTGTCTTTAGGGAACTACTACATACAGATGAAGAATTTCTGCATCTGTCTTCCACAGGTCCTATTTTTTTCCCCATACTTTACATTTTTTCCTTCATACTGCTCTCTGGGAGAATCCTTAACTCAATCTTTCAGACCCATAATTCACTACTTAAATAAATCAAGTTCACTTTTCATCTGCTATTTTATAACTGTGATAGTTTTTACTTCCAAGAGCTCTAATTGTCTTTATTCCATTACCACCATTTTTATGTCTATTGTTATGTTATAGAAGTTAGTTCTTTATTATATATCTGGTAATATGAAATATAGTTATTATTTCCACTTATATTTTGGATTTTGAGAGATGGGCCTTCTCTTAATTTTACATTATAATTTTTTAGTATATTTAACCCTTTCTTCTATCTCTTTAATCTCACTAACATTAAAGATGCTCATGTTTTTTCAATCTTGAAAAATATTCTTTAACCAAGCTCTTAATCCAACCCCAGTTTCTCCCTTTTATAGCCGAAGCCATTGAACAAATTTCTTATATCCATACTCTCTGTTTTCTCAGTCTTCATTCATTTCAATCTGGTTTCTATTCCATTATTACTTATCTAATAATGGTAAAGAGAATAAATTTTGTTGCTGTTGTTTTCATTTTAATCAGCTTTCTTACACAATGATCACTGTTGATAACTCTCTTTTTCAAGTTCCTATGATGCTATTCTGTTTCTTCTGCTGTGCCTCTGGGTTCCTATTTTCAGTCTGATTTGCATATTTATTTAACCACCACCATGTATTGGGACCCTTCAATTTTCTTCTTCTCACTCTCAGTTTTATTCTATAGTATCTAAATTATACACCTGGATTTGATGACTCCCTAAATACAGATGAATTCTGAATGTTTATCTCCAACCTGGAGTTCTCCTCTAGGAGATTTAAGATTATGCCTAAAACTATCTTTTTAAAATCGCACTTGAATATTTCAAAAGCACTTGAAATTAAATAATATCTAAAATTCAGCATCTGATCTTCTTTAAACCTGGGCCTGTTCTGAGCTCTTCTTGGCACCATCATCCTTTGGCTCTGTCAAGCAGATACTTAAGGACAGTTTTTGGCAACTTCCATTTTCGAACCCCTCCAAATCCAATCCATCACCACTATCAGCTTTACTTATAAACACCTCTCAGATTTATCTCTTTTTCTTTGTCTTTTTCATTGTTCATATTATGTAAGATGTCATAATTTCTCCCGTGAGCAGTTGTAGTAGGTTCCTAATTAATGCCCTTTAACTTTGCCCCCTTCCAGTCTGCTCTCCACAGTTTAGCCAGAAAAATTCTTAAAGTAACAAATCATATCATTCCTTTATTTAAACACAAGGCTTTCCACATTATGCAATATTGATCACACCTAGAAGAACATTTATTTACTTGTTCATATATTATTACTTCTTTCTTTAGTAGAAGCCTGAAGTTGCCTTCCATTGCCTTCCATCTATTCTCTAATTGACAATGATTTCCTTTGTGGACTCAGACCTCCAGAAGCACATATGAAAACAAAACAAAAATGTTAAACAATCTACCCACCCAAACCCTTCAGAAACTGCATGGCTACAGTCAATAAGACATCTGCCTGGCCTCATTTTCTGCATGTTTCTGTATTATGTTGCTGGATTATTCAGATGTTTCTTTGTAATTGCTTGGTTTGTCCAAAAAATTTTCCTCCCTTCATATCAGCCATGCGGGCATGTCTGTAGAGAGGAGGAGAAGGAGAAGGATTTATTTTTTTAAATTTCTATTCTCTATGCTTATATTTTAGATAAAGTTATTTTTCCCAAAGGGCCAGATGTTTTCCAAAACATTTCTATGCTTGGTATTTTAATCTAAATAATATTGGAACTATATATATAACATCCTCTCTTCTTCTTTCTGGAAATTTATAAAGGAAAACAGGTAATACAAACCAAAGCAACCCAATACAACACTTCATTTCCTTAAAGGCCAAATATCTCACAATCAGCCTCAGAAGAAGTTCATAATTGTTCCCCATGATCATTCTATGATCTTAACTTCAAAAATTTGGCAATAAAATGAATGTTCATTTCCTCATACATGCCGTGAGATTTGCCTTAAATTGTGTCCCTTTAATACTAATTTTCATACAATAAACAAAAGAAAAATCCTATTAAGAATTTCAAAGGCTGAGTTAATTTTGGATGTCCTCTTTTCTAGGTACACATCCAGTGCTGTCCTCTCTCCTTTAATCCCTCCAGTCCCAATATTTGTCATGTGGCAAAGGCAGCCCTGTGGCAGCTCATCCCAACCTGGGATACCCCCACTCTGTATTCTTTCTTTTCTTCTTTATTCAGAAATATGCCTAATCCAGAATTATATGCCACCATTTCTTAAGCAATACCCCATTATGTAGATGTTATAGATTAATGACCACATTTAATAATCAATCCCTATGACCACACTCCATTGCAATTGAACTCTCTCATCCAGAAGTAGAGACTTCTTCTTCACCTTCTTAAATATGGATGAATCTTATATCTTACTTTGAGAAATAGAATGTGATGGAAGTTACACTTCATGTTTAGTATCCTAGGTCTCAAAAGTCCCTGAAGGATCTTCCTTTGCTCTCTCAAAGTGCTGTACTCAGGCTATCACATAAGGAAGCCAATTCTAGACTAACTGGAGGCTGAGCAGCCCTGTGGAGGAGATCCCAGGTACCTCACCCAATAGCTGGAACCAGTGATCGGACAGGTGAGTGGGTCCACTTTAGATTTTCCAGCAAAGCTGATGCTCTGGCTAAATGCAGTCATGTGAGTGAGCTCAGGTGAAATAAGAAGAGGGATTGATTGCCAATTTACCCTCAGAATTGAGAAAAAATAATGTAATAAATAACTTCACTGTGTTTACAAATAAATGCAATAAATGATTATTGTTTTAAGCCACCAAGTTTTATAGTGATTTTTACATAACAGGCTAATTCAATCAGTAGGTGTTACAATTTTTTTTAATTTTGTAAATGAGAATGAGGTAGAGAAATATTTAGTATATTGTCCAAAATAATATACACATTACAGGGCAGAGCTAAAAAAAATCAAGGACTTTCTGATTCTAAATCCCATACCTACAGATGCAACGAAAACACTACTTCTCCAAATCTATTTCATATTTTTCCCTAATTTACTTTCAACTATTTAAAGGTGGTAATTATGTTGTTCAAAGTCCCTTTTGCCAGACTAAATGTCCTGTTTTCTTTTACTTTTCTTCATGCAACAATCCTTTTTGGTCTTATAGGCATGTATGTATTCTCATTGGAAGACCTAACAATTTATCTACTCTGTCCAAATGAGAGGGGCCAGAACTAAATTCCAGGTGTAGTAGAAGTGAAACAGTAAGAAGCTAGGAAAATTCTTTTGCAAGTGGAATAGAGAAACTGAGACAGATATTGAACATAATGACTGAGCAATTTACAGCCATGTACAGATGGTCACTAGGGTAGCAGGCCTGGCAGGGGCAAAACTGGGGAAACAAGAGCTGGGCAATCTTTCCACCCCTGGCCTTTCCTCCCTGGAAGTAACATCTAGGCTTCACTTGTATTTCAGCTCCAGGCCCAGAAAAGCAGCAAAACCACGTGGGCAATGCCAGGACCAACTATGACTGAAGCACCCTTGCCCTGCCACCGACCAATCAGTGGAGATCATGATCCTAACAAGGCACACCTGGAGAACTGATGAATATTCTACTAAAAACCTCCTCTCAGACCTCCCCTAAGGTTCCCACCTGTAAAGGGGAAATAAAAAGCCCTCAGAACAAAGGTGCAGTGTGGGCTCACTCTAGAGCACACTCATGCCCTTTCCCAGGCGTGAACATTTTATTTCCTCCTAAACTCTAAGGGTCCCAAGGAGACTTGCAGCCAGGGAAGCAGTGGGCAGTGGCAGCTTGAAGTGGGCTTACCCTTGATCCTCTCTCCAGGGTCCCCTTCTTCTCTGATTCCCAGTGAGCTAAGGCAGTCAGCCTAGGCTCTCCTGTGGCTTTCTCTATGCTAAGCCCTTCCTTGTTTCATGTCCCCAGCTTTAATAAATATGTCCTCATAGTCACCTGGGCTCTTGTGAAATCCTTCCTACATGAAGTCAGGAGCCCAAACACTACAGCTGGCCCTAGACAGAGCCATTCAGGGCCACGCTCCTGTCTGGTAACAACACTATAATAAAATAGAACAATATTTGTCAAACTTTGGCCTGAGGACCACATTTCGCACACCACTTATTTTTGTGTGGCTCATGAGGTAAGCATGGCATTTATATTTTTAAATAGTTGAAAGGAAAAATCAAGAAAAAATGTTACATGAAAATTATATGAAATTAAAATTTCATATCTACAAAAGAAGCTTATTGGAACAAATTCATTTATTGGTTTCCATATTACCCACAGCAGCTTTTCCATTATAACTGCAGAACTCTGTAACTGTGAGAGCAAAGAACTTATGGCCCACAAAGCAAAGAGTATTTACTATCTAGATCTTTTCAGAAAAATCTACTGAGCTTTGAAATAGGCAACTATAACCTTCTTCACTTTGGATGTTCCACTTTTCTTATTTCCTCCTTAATTTATATGATTATTATGGGTAGTAATGTCACTCTTTTGAATGATATTACACCAAGTCAAGCTGCCTTTTTGCTAATTTTCCTAATGCCTCAACTCCTCCATTTCTTTCATGGCTAATTTGAACGAAAATGCATGTTCCATTAAATATCATTTTATGAGATTCAAATAATCATTCCAATCTTTAACTATTTCATTAGACATTTATCTGTCCTTCAACATGTTCAACCTTTTCACAGGTTGGTCTTACCCACAACCTAAGACACCCAATGGCAGTGTTTTTGATGAAGTGATGGAATGAACATGGTACCAAAGGTAGCCAGGTAAAACAACACTAGACATTTTCAAACTAGACAGTTTGAACCTCTATCCCTTTGTCAAAATATTGTTATCAGTAGCCCCCATATTTTGACCAGATTTTGTTCCCAAGGTCATATTACAATAATGCATTCCTTTACCTAACGCACATATCCTGAACCCCTGCTATGTCCTGTGCTTGGTGCTGGACCCACAGTAATGAAGAGAACATAGAAGATTCCTGCCCATTAGGACTTTTAGCTTCATTAATTTAGTAACAACATAATCATTCTCAAAATGTATAATTACAAACTGTAATGGTTGTTTATGATTAAATTGCTTTGAAGTATTAGTGTTAATACATATGCACACAATTCACTGTTCAAATCACCTTTATCTTCTCAAACAATGTCTTTGATAACCCTATGAAAGAAGCTGAGATTAGGCCAACGCAACTTGCTCTTCTTGGTAAACTAGTACTGGTACCAATGGATCAGGCTTCCCCTGACATACGAGTCTGAATCTTCAGTGTGTTTACAAAACCCTTGGAGAATCTTGTTAAAAGGTGGGTTCTGGTTCAGTGGGTCTAGGAGGGAGACAGAGATTCAGCATCACTACCAAGATCTGAGGAATGGCGGGCTACTGCTCTACCTGTCTCACTCAGAATGACAAGCCTCTCTAGATGCTAGCCACCCAGATCTTTAATGATCAGTTCCTGTTCTAAAAAGACAGGTGGTTTTAGAGTGGCGCTGCATTAATTTTGAGTAGAGAAAGGCAAGTAGCCTAGCGAAAACCACAGGCTCTGCAGTCAGACAGGTGTGGATTTATGCACTGACTTGCACCTTAGTAACTGTGTTAACTCAACCCGTGTCCTCACCTCACTGTACCTAAATTTCCTCACCAGTAAAAATGCAAGTAGGAGTTTGCTGTGGTGCTATTGAGAAGAATAACCCTGAAACACAGTAGATTTTAGACAATTGATAGCCTTTATTGTGTTTGTTAGAAGAGAAATATGGACAAAGCTGTGCTTTAAGAAAATTGAACAAACAGCAAGATGCAGTTTGATTTTGAATGAGGAGAGACTGAGGGCCCTTGGATAAATCAGGTGTTGCTTCAGTTCAATCATATTTAACGAGCAGGTACTGCGCGTTAGGGACTGTGCTAAATGCTGAGGAGATAAAGCTGAACCACATACCAGTTTTTAAAAACATTCATTTGATTAGACATATCAGCGAACAGTCATTAGATTCAGAGGTGTCTGATGAGCCTAAATACATTGATTCATCTGACAAGTGCCAGAGAACGAGCAGCTGTGATGAAGAAGTGGAAATGTGTTGTACATGTGGGAAATAAAAGTGTTAACAACAATGCTGGGGCCTTAAGACCTAAGAGGACAGAGGGTTCATTAACACAAATGCGAAAAACAATTAGGTAAGGGAGGGACAAAACTGAGTTTCTTTTTGCACATATTGAGTTAAAGAGATGTTGGGTCATCTCAGTGTATGTGACTTAAAAGATATTTTGAAATAGAATCACCATGGGTACTAATATGTGTAATTGAAGCTCATTTATAGAGTTCAGGAAAAACTAATGTGCACTTCCTGGTTATTTTTGTAACAATATAATTTGGATCACATGTTTGTATATCTACTGTGCATATGCAGATATAGAGAAAGGCATTCATGTTTGTGTTTGGTGTTTACCCTCCATCAGCAGTTTAAAAAATTACTACCCTGTTTCTACTCTATTAATGAGAGTCTGAATGTGGAAGGCTTGATAAGTTGTTTACAAGGAAGTTCAGAAGGAGAAATCAGTGCATGTTTGCAGAATATTGTGAAAACATTTTTCTCAGGATGTGTCGCTGGAAATGGCAATTAGTCAATGTAGGAAAACTGATATAGCGTTAGACATTCACTCACAGTAAAACAAACATCCAGACCAGTGCAGTTAAGCTTCTGAGAGAATAAATGAAAGTATGTTGATATATAAAACATTGCACACGATTCATATTTGTTACCCATGAATTCTCATTAGAGTTCTCAGAAGAAGCCAAAAGGGAAGATTTCATATTTCTATTTTATAGACAAATATAGTGAGGAATGAGGAAAGGAGGTACTTAGAGACTCACAGACAAATAGAATGAACAGCAGCCTGAAACATTTTATGTAAATGCCTGCTGTAAACTAGGTACCTTGCTAGGAACTTTCACGTTTGCTTTTTTGGTTTCTCCTTCCTATTATGCTTGTCATCCTGCAGATGAGATAATGCAGTAACGTAGAGTTGCAATAATTTGATCAAGGTCATGCAGGCATCATGTGGAACATTTATGAGTTGCCCTCACGTCGACAACTCATCCCCTTTCATAACAGTTACAATTTCTCTTTAGGGATCAATGTGGTTTCAGGAAAACTAAATTCACTCCTGGCTCCATAGATGGAACATGTGAACTCAGCTGAGCGCGTCGTGGTGACGTATTACCCACAGAGTTTAGTTTATGGACGGGCGTGCCATCTTAGCAACCTGAGGGTCTGAGAACCTAGGCTGACGGTGCTGAGGCAAACGTCACTCTTTCAGACTGGTCATACGAATTCTGGGAAGTTGAAAGGATTCTGGACTTTTCAGGGCCTTGAACCCATTATTAACCTCCAGTATTTAAACAAATGTGAGGCTTTCACTTGTAATAACAAACATTTTTACTGCTGCAGAAGTCACCTAGATCAACCCCCTTTTTCTAGAATAGGTTATGGAGCTGAAAAAGGGAAAGCTCCTGTGTAAGATGGCAGAGCTCACTCAAGACAAAGTCAAACCTAGGGTTGAGGACTCTGTGTGCCCAGTCTAGTGATCTTTCAAATGCAACAAGCTGACTTACCAAGGTCACACTATAATTAAAGAAAAGGTTCATGATGTCTAGAATACCTGGAATGCATCATTTCACTAAAAGTTGTGGTGAAATACCAACTGTTTTAAGTGATCGAGAGAACAATAGCAAAATAAGAGACATATAGTAGGGAACACACATTTTCCCTTGTTATTAGGAAACATATTTAACTATTTTGAAAATTTTTGTCTACATGAGATTTCTAATAGTGAATTGAAGATTCATAACAGATCCTTTTAAATATATTTTTAGAAAACCAGTTGATTATTGTATAATTTAGCACCATAGCTTAAATCTGTTACCTTCTAGTCATTTAATAACCAGGTACTGAATACCTTGGGTAACATGGAGGTGCTACGGATACAGAAATGAGCAATTATTTCTTTCCTTAAAGTAGTTCACAATCTAGTGGAGCAAACAGGCAGATGGATTTCTGAAGCAAGAGAGGTTTTTTTGACTGAAGTTAGCATAGGTGACCATGGGATTATCCAGGAGTCAGTGGTAATTTTACTTGGTGGTGGGGGAAAAAAGGTAGGAATAAGTTCTTGTGGGAAAAAAGCTTAAAATGATTCTGAGGAGTGAGTGTGGTGCCTCTAGGTCCTAGAGGACTGAGTTCATGCTATTCTACTGCTCAGAGCTGTATTGCAACACTGCAAGGAAAGAAGGGGGTGGCCTATGCCCTGGTGGGGGCAGCAGCATGGAAAACTGTGGAGCAAAAGGCCCAGAGGGAAGCTCTGGGCTGAGGGAGACTCAGCCAAGTGCAAAAGACCAAAGCTGCTGCAATTTACATGTTTCCATTTTGAGACTCTCCTCATCCCTTTAAAGTCATATGGTTTTGAAAATTATTTTTAAATGTAAATTCAGATAGCAGCAGGCTATATGTTTTGAAATAGGATACTTGGTATATTTTGTTTCCTACTCCCAATAAAACAGAAGGGAAAGTTGGCATTTCTAATTGTAGCAGTTCCATTATCACCATGACCATCCATTCTTAAAGAGGTGAAGGGAGAGCTGGCTGCCCACCCCATCCTCCATGATTTCCCTGACCCCCACAAAATGCAAACACCAGGTGTGGCTTATACGTGAAAAAGCACAGGACATCACAATACAGAGTTCCTGGGTGGTCAGCCATTTGGGCTAGCACAT